>JASANA010010200.1:0-10461 GCA_030248095.1 Ptycholaimellus sp. GST1_10
TTTTGCGCTTATTTTTGTCATGATAACTGCAAATCGATTTCTAAGAATTCTTTTTTCAAGCCCGCAACCACCACAAAAGGTTAGAGATAGGCGACGCTGGGCATGGAATGAGGGGTGTCATCGGGTGCCAGCTTGGGTTGGTAATCAGGCTGCGCTGCTGTGCCGGACGTTGGTGAAGCATCGGCATGGTCTTGCTGCCACTTGCCTGCATGCCAGAAACTCTTTTTCCACAAATGGATGCCTAATTTTTTAAAGCACCTGGTTGGGATCCTGCGGCAGAGGTTGCGGATTGGGTTGCTCTCCCGGCTGATCTTCATGTGGCCCTTCGACTATCACAGGCCATGGCGGAAGGCGGCAGAGCACCTGATCGTCAATTGCGTTGAATAGCTCAAAACTGGTTACGTGTTTTTAGTAAAACCTTAGGGGTCAGGTTGACAATGTCCCTGGCCATGAGAAGGTGGTAGGAGGCAGTGGCGGGTAAATGGAATTTTTTTCGCCATTTTCCGATTCCATACAATTACGTGCCGTTTGCTTGAGGTCATCCGTACAATTACGTTGGAAGGCATTTACAAGCATTCAATTGCAATTTGGGTTTACCATGCGTGTTGTGCGTTTGTACCATTTACCCATAGGTCTAAAATTCTACTACAGAAATTTACCGGAATATTAGCTCAAATGAACATGTGGACTGCCTTTAGACTAGTAATTGACCTAAAAATACCAAATCTATGGTAAACTGTAGCAGAATGCTAAAACTCATTCACAAGTTGCCTTTTTGCCTGTGAAAGGAGCTCAAATTCTGCGAAATTTAGCCCTGGCTGGGGGGGGGGGGGTCATGGGTAAATGCTACTTTTCTATTTTTCCATCCAAGCGTTTGTGTTTTGAGCACTAATTTTGAAATTTCCATGGCATTTTCATACATTTGCAAACGCATGTAAAAGCAACTTTTTTTTCTCGTTTTTTTTCCATTTTCCATGTAACACGTTTACATTTACCCACCACTGGTAGGAGGCGTTGACAGTGTCCAGGTTGCTGTAGTAGATCTTGGCCTCCTCACCCATGGCAAGGTTGGTCACCCATGACTGCATCTGGTAGAACTGCACGTGGTTGCGTTTGAGGTCAAGATTGGCCTGGATGATGGTGCATCCTATGGCCTCGGCGGTCAGCAGGACAGGCTTCACGCAGCAGTTTGTGAAGCCGTTTTTGTCAACGAGGTTGTAGGGGTTGAAGCCCCACCGCTCGATTGTGTTCGCCGCTTGCCTCGCCGCCTGCTTGATCTGCAATTGATGTCTTTTTTAGTTCCAACGACAAGTTTTGAGAGATTAAAGAAAACTACTGGTCCGTTGGGCCCGGTTGGTTCCACATTGGACAGCAGCCATTGCAGGCTGGACCCATGGATGTTGATGGGGCGGGCGTTCTCTGCCTGCCAGAGCTTGTTGCCAGCCATCAGGCACTGGATGTGCCATGCCAGTTGCTTGGCGCAGGCCTTCTCCTCCTTGGGGTTGGGCATGAGGCGGGCTTCCTCCTCCTCTGCCAATGGGCCCAGGCTGGCCTGGTGACAGGCCTTTTTACAGAGGTAGCAGTGTTATCCGATTGAAAAGGGATTAAATATTCACCCTGAGCGCCAAGAGGCACTGGTTGTCATTGCGGCAGAGGCACATAGTTGTGTCCCAGCCGATGGATCTCCCGCTCACCAGCTTGTAGTATTGGCCGCAGGTGAGGCCATGGGAAAGCAGGCATAGACCCGCCCGCTGGGCATCGTCCCCGTCCATCTCTGGAGGGAACTCCAGGTCTGAAACAAATTTCAATTGTCCTCTAATGCCTAAAATTTAGGTTTGAGTGCACCTTGTGCAGTGGGTGCACGGCGGGCGTCGAGGACATGATAGTTGAAGGTTTCCTCAAGTAGGGGAAGGGTTTCAGCAAAAGGGCGCTCAGGGGCTGCCTCTGGCCATAGGGCTTGGGCAGGTTGCATAGGAGGAAGTTGGCGAGGTTGCACCATGGGGTTTCTAGGAGTAGAGGTTTAGGGGTTCTTTGAAAAGCACAACACTGTTGATAGTGAAAGGTGGGTTGGCGTTTGTCTGCAACCACACCTGGCACTACAACGGAGTTTGGGCTCTCCAACTGAGCTTAGGGAGAGCACAAAGCCATTGCTAGTGGGAGCTGGGTTGACGTCTGTCCGCAACCACAGCTAGCAGGTGAGGTTGATGTGGGAGTTGATGAAGAATGGTGATTTCTCCTTCCTTATATGCTAAGTCCTAATAGCTTCAAGACATAACAGTTAATCATCCCTGCTGAGAACCTAATTGTTTTGACTACTCTTGCTCCCATGCACTTTCCTAGCTGTTTGGGTTATGCTGTTTCCTTGAATGCTTGAGAAAGGCTGATTACGCGTTTCTTATTTTGTTCAGCCTATGAACTAAGCATTTGTCAACGGCAATATTTCTGTTCAAATTTTGCTTAATGAGCAAACATAGATGGTATAAATCGATTGAAAATGAGCATGATGCTCATAAGACATGTTTTTGAAACATCAGAGAGAGGCTTACCTCTATTCTGGCGCTGTCCTATTGACCAGCGCTTTTGCTAATGGTTAACAACAACGTTTGTAAATCTATTTTAACTTGGCATGAGCGAAATGTTTTAATTCAAGTTAATAAATATTTTCTTCTATGAGTCTGGGTTTTTGAACTGATATCAACGCTGGCATCAGAAGTTTTTGTAAATAATAGGTTTTGAAACCTCAATGAGAAGGCTAGTGGTAGGATTTGTGCTATATTTTTAAGTGAAGGGGGTTTGTGCTGCAGCAACTGCGGCCTTGCCCAATCTTTTCCATGAAATCCCACTCATAGTAGAAGCAGACGCTGATAATTATTTGCTTGCCCCCTAAAAAAGGCGCAAGATTATTTTCTGCTGGTGTTCTCCTGTTTTCTTGGCAGGAAAGTGTAGCGTTAAAGGCCTAGTGTCAAAAATGACACCATCACCGATTCTGCTCATATTTTTTTCATTGATAGGTGTTACCATTGTAAGCTTGCAAGGGTATAACGTTTTGGCCAAAAGGTCTCTGTTCCAGAATTAAAAATTCCCAAAGTTGCCTATGCTACAACATGGGGGAGGGTTCAAAAAAGTACAAAAAAAATCATTAAAAAAAATTTTCAGTTGGCGCAACACTTGGTAACACGAGGTTTGGTGTATTTTGATGCGAGACGTTGATTTAGGTCAAAAAACGGAGTCATAAATCCCCGCATCGAACCGCGTGGCCCAAAAACCGACCGAAAATTGCAAAATTTGACACTGTGAAATATTTGATTGCTCATAACTCCTGCTATACTAACCAAAATTTGATGATTCGACCACGGTTAGAACCATCTTAACAAGCTCTACACGTTGGTGCCCAGACCGAGTCTCTTAATACAATTTCTGCCTAAGAATTTAAGAAAAACTGTGAAAAACATGATTAAAGGCACATTTTAATGGGGTAAAAAATATTAAAAATTTTTTTTATTAATTTAGACTTATATTTATGAATATGGGTCAATTTTGGGGCGTACATTAAAAAAATCAGGGCCTCATTTGCATAAAAAATTTTTAAAATATAAAAATGTCGAAATAATCTTGAAAAATCTCCAAAAATGACCATTTTAACAAGTTTTTGGTCTGCACGCCCCACAGTACATTGATTTTGCCCAATTTTTTTGGCTTAAAATATTGATTTTGGTTATTAGCTGTTACTGCTGAGCGGAGAAAACAGGAGAATTGAAATTGGATTTTTCTCAAATTTATTTCAATTTTTCCCTATGCTACAACACAGGAAAATTTAAAAATTTTTTTCTTAAAAAAAATACTCCAAAGTGAAAAAACGGCTTAAGCGCGCAACCTTACTTTGGTGTCCCCTAACTAGGAAAAAAATTTCAACGAAATCGGAGGAGGTGTCATTTTTGACATTTGACCTTTAATGATGGAGGTGGGTTGGTAGAGGCTTGCAGCCATTGTATATACTTTTCCCAACCTGTGCTGGCAAAGATTCCCATGGAATTACCTAGCATTTCAGAAATCAACTGTTTGACTTCTGGCCTCTTTTTGCTATCAACTTGAGGTGTATTTCTTGCAAGGCAGGCTAATTTTTGAAGCATGCTATGCATCTTTTTTACTGGTTTTTTGAGTTTCTCTTACCTCTCTCTCAACTCACCCAAAACCAAAACTGCCCCCCCCCCCCACTATGTCAATGTGCACACAGAGAGCTTACTTTGCCAGCTTGCATGCGTGCTACTCATAGTGTCTTGAATTCACTCATCAGCCTCCTCCAAATATTCCTCAGCCTCTTCCTCCTCCTCTTCTTGGCAGTCCCAAGGGTCGATAGCAATGCCTTCTGCTGCTTCCTCTTCCTCTTCTTCAGGCTCAGGCTCTGTCTCCATCAGGAAACTCACCTGCTGCTGGAAATGCACTTTATTCCCTCCTCCTCTTGATTGGGAGGTTTCAGGCCACTGCCCTCTTGTTTGCTGCTGTCCTCTGGTCAATAGGCACTGTCCTGCTGAGCTTCTGCCACCCCGCACGCCTTGCCAGCGTTCTTGGTACCGGGGGGTGAATGAAATGACCCTAGGCACAAATTCGGAGCAAGGTTCATTGGTTTCACCCTTCACCATTGTCACGAAATCTTTCAAAGCCCAGCAGTTGGTCGGCATATGGCCCTTTCTTTGACACCAGAAACAGATTTTAGCTTCCGAGACAGGGGTGTTTGAACGGTTCCTTGTAAGGTTTGCAGATGCAGCAGTAGGTTTGCTTTGCCCCTGGCCTCTTTGAGACCATCGGCCTCTTCTTCTGCCTATCCCTTGCTCAAGCGCAAGGGATTCTGCTCCTTCTTCTGGCTGAGCATCTAAGTCCTGCTGGCCAAAGACGAAGCCGAGCTGATTGACTGATTGTTGGGTGCTGAACAGATCTTCACTCCTCTTTGCTGCCACTGCACAATCAGCCACTGTGGCCGGGGCTGCCCCACTGTTCAAAAGCGCAAATCGATGTTCATGTCATAGGCCTCCTAGGAAAAATTGCCTTAGCAACACTTCCTGAATGCCTGCCAGGAAAGTTCCACTGACTGGAAAATGCTGTTCGACAACTTTACGAAGTCTGGCTAGGAAAGCCATG
Organism: Ptycholaimellus sp. GST1_10; assembly: GCA_030248095.1. NCBI lineage: Eukaryota > Metazoa > Nematoda > Chromadorea > Chromadorida > Chromadoridae > Ptycholaimellus > Ptycholaimellus sp. GST1_10. Next base: position 5,137 of record JASANA010010200.1, read on the forward strand.
ACCTTTTCTCCAGGCTGCTGGATGATGCCTTCGCAGACTGATAGTTGGTTTACTTCCGGAGAACTGTTGAAAGTTGCTATTAAGGTTCTCCTTATCACGTCATAGCTCAGCTTTCCTTGGTCATTGTCTGGCAGGCCTCTATAGGCATCCAATGCTGGTCCCTCCAAATAGGGGACAATGAGAGTGTGCCAGGTATCCAGGTTTTGGCCTTTTGCACATGCAATTTCTGCGAAATGGGTCAGCCATTGTGTGGCATTTCCATCACCTTCATAGGTTTTGAGGCCCATCAGGTGGTATTGAGGGGGCGTGCGGCCTGGGAGATCATTGGTATCAGTCCCAAATTCAGTCATTTCAGTCTTTGCGGACTTCAGCTTGCTTCGGCATACAGCCAGAAGGCGAGGCTAGGAAAGAGGGAGAGGGAGAAGAAGGAAGAGAGGAGGGGATGGAGAGGGTGGAGGGGGGCGGGGAGAGTGACCTTTACGTGAATCTCTTTTCTCCAAAAATCGATTGCCTTGAGTTTAAATCAAGAAAATGTCTCAAAAATATGTTAGTCTGCCAATGAATTTTTTATTTTTGAATTTTTTTTCTTCGTTATACTTTTTAAACAAGTTTATTTTTCCTTTACTATTTTTTTATTATTCAATAAAATTTAAAAACCAATCATATAAAATTTGTATTTATACATTTTATACTATATTAAAAGTGGAAGAAATATATGGTACCATCAGCAGGCCAAAAGTGGGTCTCTTTTCTCCAAAATTTGCAATTGCCTCGAGTAAAAAGTCAAGGAAATACAATTTCTACTAGTGGAATCTGCTGTGTCATCTGCATTTTGTTTTTGGGCGTGCATGGAAAGAGACACTGAACTGCGCGCCAAAAACAAAATGCAACTGTCCAAGCAGATTCCACTAGTAGAAATTGCATTTCGTTGACTTTTTACTCGAGGCAATTGCAAATTTTGGAGAAAAGAGACCCACTTTTGGCCTGCCGATGATACCATATTACATCTCTGCCAAGAAATTGGCATTTTTGGCATGTTTCCGTATTTTCCACGTAGGAGGTGCCGAGTGGGGGCGCCCGCCCCAGTTTGAAGTTGTAGACATTGTATATATCTTTTTGAAAGTTCAACATTTAAAACTTTTTTCTATTGTAGCATTTTAGCCATAGCTTAACAACATCAAATCATTATAATCGAGCTCAAACCTATCGCATGCAAAATAACCTGAGCATCAATTTCAATTTAATGTGTAAATCTGCGCAGTTTGGCTTCATTGAGACACTAGGCAAATGAGTAAAGGACAAAATCGAGCAAAATGTGTTTCACAAATGTGAATTGATTGAGAAATTTCTCCAATAGGCCTAATGATAAAAGGCACCGTTGAAGAGCTGAAAAAATTTTCTAAAACATGTAATTCTTCGATTTTTGTATTTCGCTTCTGCTCTCCAATGCCATCCTTTCGAAATTTGAGATGTCTCTTTTTTTCTTGTCTTTTTGCTTATTCTAGCAAATTATTAAAATTCAAAGGCCTAAATCAAACTTTCAGGGATTTCTCCATCTAAAGCAGCCTGTGGACTTTTGATTGATGTATATATGTCCTAGGGTTCAAACAGATACTCCTTCAATCAATCCCCCCCCCCCGAAATTATCAGGAAGGGAGGAAATTTTATCCCTTTAGATGGAAAATGTACAGGGGGGGAGGCCTTTTCCGTACACCTAAATTTAAAAATTTATTTCTCCAGCCCACAATAAGTAAGAGAGTTGAAAATTGGTAAGGAAGTAGGTCCAACCCTCCTTCACTTACATAAAAATTTGCGGCTCAATTCATTAAGTAGAACTTGAGAAACATTCAATTTTGTAAGGTCACTCAAAAATCGATGCAACGCGACAGTGAAATTTTTTTCACCTGATTTTGAGGCTTGATTTCTCGACCCCATCAAAACCGTTTGAACCCAAAATTTCACACAATTTAGGTCCAAGTGTCCTTAAATTACATATAAATTTTTGTCTCTCTAGGTGCTCCCTGTGGTGAGAAACAGCCTTCGGAGTACACCACACTTTTCCCCCTTTCCTATGGTTAAGGGCCAGTCCAGCTGGAAAATTCTATGAAATCATAGAAAAAAAGAAAAGGGTTGTTTCACTTCAAAGGCTGTTTCTCAACAAAGGTAGCACCTAGAAAGACAAAAAGGGCACTTGGACCTAAATTGTGTAAAATTTTGGGCCCAAACGGTTTTGATGGGGTCGAGAAATCAAGCCTCAAACTCAGGTAAAAAAATTCACTGTCGCGTTGCATCGATTTTTGAGTGACCTTACAAAATTGACTGTTTCTCAAGTTCTACCTAATGAATTGAGCCGCAATTTTTTTTACAAACCAAGGAGGGTTGGACCTACTTCCATACCAATTTTCAACTTGCTAACTTATTGTGGGCTGGAGAAATAAATTTTTAAATTTAAGTGTACGGAAAAGGCCTCCCCCCCTGTAAAAAAAAATTTCGCGCACTTTGCGCGCAGAGACAGTAGACATTAGATTTATCATTTTCTTTGGTGATTTCTTGATTTTATGGACTATGTTTGTTGAAAAATGGTGCGCTGCGCGCAGAAATTGAAAAAATTTGTCAAATTTACCTAATTTTCAGTCTAGTTTTAACAGTCTGGCTGCTCTTTTAAAAAAAAAATTTCCTGCGCGCTTCGCACGCAGACAAAAACACTATTGCCAAAAAATTTTTCGTAACTTCCCCCCCCCCCGAAATTGAACAGAATATCCGCGCCTGATTCATGGTAACTTTACCCCTCAAACGTTTTTTGACTTTAGCTCGTAAAAATTTTACACTTTTTATGTCCAAAGCCCAGCGTGTTGAAGTCTGAATGGTTTTAGACTCATCAATGTTTTCATAAAATGTATACCATTGCCGAGGTCGACCCTCTTCATCAAACCAGTCATATTTCGATGGAACCCTTCTTAGGTATGTGTGTGGTTCTATAAAAACTATATGTTCCGCTGTTGTAAAGTTATCCGCCCAGAACCTAATTAATTGAGATTTTTGGGTATTTAGTAATGGGCTAATTGTTGTTTTAGATTCTGCCAGTCTTAACGTGACTGGATTTCCATATAAAGATGGTGACTGCTTTAATTTATTTTTAAATTTTTCATTCATTGATGATTTTGACAACACTAAAAGAAGGTCGAGTCCTGAGGCTGGGTAAAAAAATCTGATAGTTCGCAATACAATTGAATTTAACATTTCAAAGTCGGCAGGATGAATAGGTAAAAACAAATGCATTTTCTGCCCATCGCAATATTTATTGTGGAGGAATGCGTTGAAAGAACTAAGATGGCGAACTGCCATCATCCTGAAGCAAATAAGAATGAACAAGCAGGTTCTGATTTTAGTTCTTCTTCGAGACGTATTAAACATAATTTATTCCAATGTGTTTGTCAAATAAAGCTTTAAGAGACGATTCAAATAAAGCCTAACAAATGCTAAAAATGGGTTGGAAGAATTATGCTTTTTAAGTTTTCAAATGAATACTAGTTTTTGACCGCGAAGCTTCGCGGTCTATACATGTGACTGACTTTCAGACCCTTTCATCTGATTTTGACCCATAAGTTGACTCCTTACTTTTTCTATACATGACTAAAAAACTTAGTTCCCAGACCCCAAATTTTAAGAAACATCACTAAACCAGGTAAATTTATAATGTAAATGCGCAAAAATTCCGCTAGTCTTGTGCTTGTTCATCGAAGACAATCAGATCACACACAACAAAGTATGTTCCAAGGCACACAATCTACGATATTTGTGTGCTGACAATTTCGTTTTAACAGGTCTTCATTCGTTGTTAGAGTGCGCGCTCGTGCTCGTGCGAGTGTTCGTTCCTACGCATAAACCCATCAGATTATTGGAAAAACCTGAGCCAGGAAGAAGTATATTGGCTATTTTTGTTTTATTGCTATTGTTCACAATTCATTCCTTTTCCAGGTGGTAGAAAACATGAGCAAATGCGAGTCTACTCAACAGAGCACTGCAAAGCTTTGGAGCCAAAACGCAAAGAAGAGCGCGTGCAGCAAAATCGAAACCGTCGTGCACAGGAGAAATCACTAAATCAAGGTGAGAGATTGCACGGTTTTGTTCTTTTTTGACTTGAGTTATCGCCAAAAGGCCTATGGGACGGGTTGTCGGACGAAGAGCTTCTTGAACTGCTGGATGGGGCAGGACCAGGGAACGCTGAAAGATGCACCTCAGAGAGCATGGAAAAGGTGCGTGAGCACAAGGAAAAAGTAGAAGAGTACTTCGACTACTTCTTCTTCCAGTTCATATCCAGTTTTTTATTGCACTCTCTTTTTCATTGCACTTCATTACATTTCAGCTATCGCCATCAGAAGGACACCTTTGCTGCTGAGGCAGCAATGGCTGAGATGATGGAGTACTGGGAGAACTATTGGAGCCCCCCTGTTCAACGCATCAAAGCTTCCGTTACTAACATTATTTGCATAATCCTGCTTCAACATTATTTGCATAATAATAAAAAAGTTGAGGTTGATGAGGAAGAGACGATGTTGAAGCGGAAGGGTGTGCCTATTGCAAAACGTCAAATCTTCATCTGGAAGAAAGTGCTGAAGCGCAAGCGCCAAGAAAAGCTGGAAAGCCCTGTTTTAATCTTTCAAAAGCAGATTATTTTGATGTTACCATGATGACATTAAAGGAGAATGGCACAGAAAAGGAGCTTCGAATGATGGATGCTGATCAACATGCAGCAGCTAAAAGGGCTCAGGAAATGGCAGGCTTTAACGACCCTCAGGGTCTGGCAGACCATCTGAAGGCCAAACGAGTAGAACGTGAGCGTCAGCGGGGTCTCTCCGCCCTTCGCAATGATCTCTGCTCTGAGGAATGGACTCCAGCAAAATTCAACTCTAACATTTCTGCACAGAAAAAGCTTCGAGATTACTTTGGCTCTCATCTACATGTGTCCTATTCTCTGCTCAGCCCCAACGCGAAGCCATCCTCCTTTTCTCAATGTTCACTCTCACCTTGCCGTGATTGTGTCAATCCTCCCGTCTTTGTACGGTGATAAAAAAAAAAGAAAGACACTCCCAATCGCACCTGCATCTCCTGTCAGCGCTTCTTCTATGCCTACCATTCCATGGTTAGCCAGATATCTAACTAGCAGAAATAAATTTGATCAATGTACAGAACTTCACACCAAAATGTGTGAACACTCTGGTTGCGCGACTGGAAGAAGCAGGAAATCGAGAGGCAGACAGCAGCTGCTTTTCCTGATGAGACAGACATTCAGCGCTCCCTCATTCTGCACAGGATTGCCCACTT
>JASANA010010206.1:0-19069 GCA_030248095.1 Ptycholaimellus sp. GST1_10
AAAAACTCGATCACCCATTCATGACTAGGGCGCTGTCGCGCCCTAGGATATGAGGACAAAAGTTGAGTAACCTCTATAGACCGCGGAGCGGCCCTTCGGGCCGCTCCGCGGTCAAAAAATCCAAATTTCCACCTGGGTCCAAAAACCAACTTTTTTCCTCAACTTTACATGCCAATTACGCCAACAAAACTTCAATATTCAATGCGCTATGTTGATTTGAAGTTGAAAATTTTGCTTATGGACACTGATGGTCACGGTTTTTTATGGTCTTTATGGTCATGTTTATGGTCTTTATGGTCTTAATGGTCTGATGGTCACGGTTCGACATGGACCCAAGTTAAATGGGAAATATCCTGGTCACGCATCATCACATCACCGATTCCACTCATTTTTTGGAAAGATATAAATTGATATTGTAAGCTTGCAGGGGTATATCGTTTGGGCTGAAAGCTTTTCATACTGGAATAAAAAAATACCCATTGTCTTATTTATGTAAAAGGGCTCGAGAAGACACAAAAAAACCATAAATCAAAAATGCTGATGCCGTTGCTTTAAACCGGATTTCCTTCTGGAACCCCTTTGGATTTCAAGTCAAGTGTCCTTTAACTGCACCAAAACCCGACAGTTTTCTTATATTTTACGAAAAAATTCGTTGTGATTTCTACAATTTCACCACAATTTAATGACTTCAAAAATGAATGTCAAGCATATGATGAATAAGCAAATGATGAATAAACACAAAAACCATAAAGAGCGTAGTAAATGGTGGTTGCGTAAAAATGTAAGTGTAATGCATAATGAATTATGATCAACAATGCATAGGCTGGACGCTATGACTTAGTTAGTGCATATAATCGCAACAATTACTATGGCGCCATAATAAAATCAACGTACATTCCACAAAAACGACATGGAAAAATGCTCCATCTATCGCGTTGTCTTTCACTCTATGCCTGTCTAGAGGCAGGGCAAAAAGCGCGACATGTAAGCATGTATCTGGAAAAATGATCAATTTCGTTCAGCCTTTTTCACAGCAGGACTCCAATAACCTTCGGATTGCCCAGGGTATGGAAGGCAAAGAAGCAGATGGCAAGGCCTATGTTAAGGCCGGCCACCAGACCGTACATGGCCACATTCGCCTCATACACTGCCACCAGGCCCATGTACCAGGAGGCCAAACTCATCGGCAGCACGAACAGCAGCCCTTTCTGATTCGCTCTCAATCCATCACAGATTATCTTCAAAAGTCATGTTCGATTTCAAAATTCAAAAAAGAACATGGCAGCAGTTTTCTGGTGAGGGTTGGCATCCGACAGTGTGGGCATTCGGGCATCCATTCCACCCGCTTCAACCATTACCATCGTTGCCACTGGAACAAAATATCAGTTGGTAATTGGAGAGAGAGAACATAGCATCCATCACCTGAGAGAGCAGCGATTGGAAGGATTGTGGCAAAGGCGACGTCTTGGCCCAGATTCAGCCAGCAAGACCAGGCTGAGACGTAGTCATGATGGAGGAAGAGCGTGGAACCGGCGGTGTAGATGGCTGGCAGAACCTATGGGACCAGGTAGAGTTTTAGTCAAGGTTGGAAGGTGATGAAAATGAACAGACCCATCCAATGACGGCGAACTGCTTTCGATTGAGAAGGCTGCCATTGGGAAGAACGCTGCCTCGGATGGAATAGGCCTGAAGTGCCTCTCCAGCCATGAATGTGAAGTTGGTAATGAAGAGCCACTGCAGGACGGCTGAGACTAGCTTGCAGGGTACCTTCAAGCAACAAATTTCCATTATTATGCTCGTAAACTGAAATGAAAACTGAGTATTATATTTTTCAAAAATTTTAACTTTTAGGTTTTTGAAAATTAAATATTTTTTTGTGAACGGTGGATTTTCGGCAAATACACTAACCTGGATACTGGTCCGATCGCGCATGGTTAGGACGAGGGAGTGGGCCAGAAACAGCGACAGTTCCTGGTTCATATGCAGGAAACGCTCCATCGATTGGTCCCTCAAATCAATTACTTGCATCCCTCTAAATGCGCTCACTCTTTCTCTGCAAACATCTCTACTATTATAACTGGTACCATCGGCAAGCCAAATGTGGGTCTCTTTTCTCCAAATTTTGTAATTGCCTCGAGCAAAAAGTCAAGGAAATACATCTACTACTAGTGAAATCTGCTGCTTGGACAGTTGTATTTTGTTTTTGGCGCGCACTTCAGTGTCTCTTTCCATGCGCGCCCAAAAACAAAATGCAGATGACGCAGCAGATTCCACTAGTAGTAGATGTATTTCCTTGACTTTTTGCTCGAGGCAATTACAAAATTTGGAGAAAAGAGACCCACATTTGGCTTGCCGATGGTACCAGTTATTTCTTCCACTTTTAATATAGCATAAAATGTATAAATACAATTTTATATTATTTTATAATTTATGAACAAAAATAAACTCATTAAAAAATATAACAAACATAAAAGAATCGAGAATAAATTAAGATATTTTTGGATAAAAAAATAAATAATAAATAAAATTTAAAAATATAACGGAAAGAAAAGATTCGAAAATCAAAAATACAATTTAAATTTATTGGGAAAATAACATTTTTTGTGAAATTTTCATGATTTATACTTAGGGCAATCGATTTTTGGGAGAGAAGAGCTCTAATTTTGACAAAAATACAATTAAAAATTTATTGGCAAATTAACATATTTTTGTGAAATTTTCATAATTTATACTTAGGGCAATCGATTTTTGGGAGAAAAGAGCTCCAATTCTGACCAGCCGATGGTACCAGTTGTTTTCTCAACTTAAAATTTCCAAAATAAAAATGATTGCCTAAGAAGGATTCGAACCTCCCAGATTCAACCAGCTGTTCAATCGCTTAGACCACTACACAATTGGTCCATATGCTTCTATGTTTAACTGAAGACTTATGAATAAAAATCAATACATGAGGCCCAAGGACCCGGGGAGGGGGGTGAGTGGGGGATGAAATGAATACCTACTATCGTCCATTGAATAGATGCGGAGAAGAAGAAGAAGAAGAAGAAGAAGGAGAAGAAGGAGAAGGAGAAGGAGAAGGAGAAGGAGAAGGAGAAGGAGAAGGAGAAGGAGGAGGAGGAGTTCGGACAAATGGTTTTGAGTGATTTTCTCACGAATTTTGCCAATTTTTGATGATTTCTCGCGAGTTTTGGTCAATTCAATGATGCTCTTTCCAATGCAAAAAGAATCAGAACGATTGGACGTTTATATGAAGCGTAAAATCCTTATCAATTTTAGGATCTAGCAATAACCCCGAAAACGTACACCTGGGTCGAAAAGAGGGGCTGGGTGCTGACACTTCGCTAACGCTCCGTTCGCGCCAGCCCAATTTCCTTAGAACCCAATAAAAATCCGACTATCCTATTTAGTTGCCAACCGAACGAGCAGGGCATAGGCCAGCAGCGTGGCGGCAAGAATGCCCATGAGTGTGAGGCAGCCCAGCGTCTGCATGATGGACGTCACGATCTCCTCTGTCTTCGTCAACGGGTAGGGCGGTGTCGTGGTCCATCCTGGTGGCCGATTTCTGCAACCTGGTTTCTTAAAATGTTTCAAAACCAAATAGTCCTGAAAAATTACGTCTCGGATTCCTGGCCTTTGGTGCTCTCGTAGGTTATGGTTGAGGGCAGAGTGACTCGACTGAGGTACCAGTCGGAAACAAAATCCATGAACTCCTCCTTCAGCCCCACTCCAGAATACTGTCGCTTGAGGTCCCAGTACCGGTTTGGCGGGGGCTTGTTGTCCTCTGAATCCATCCAGTCCGTGAACTTCTCATTTCTGCCTTCTTCGATCCCGCCCAAAATGTCCTCTGGGACATCTTTGCCAGCAAAAGCATCCAGGGCATCCACGGCGCCCCTCTTTAGACGCCCATCATTCCAATCTCGGATGGCCTTTAGGAGCTGGTCGGGAATGTTGTAAACGTCTTGGCCAATCTGTAGACGGGCCATATCGTTCTCTGTCACCCTCACACCTTCCGCAGTCAGCCAATCCGTATAAATTGGATAGTCCCGGTCTGTCAGCAAAGCTTTTATGATTTCAGGCGGGAGCTCAGGAACATGGGCAAATCGAGCCAGCTCGTCAATGTCCAGTTCTCCTGCTTCTTCCATCAATGCTGGCGTCGATTTGGCTGCTTTCTTTGAAGTGGATTTCCTAATCAGCTTTTCCAGCGCCTCTGCCAATCCGTCAGGCAGTTTCTCTGCCGCAGGATTGGCTAGTAGTGCATCCAGTTCATTCTGAGTGGGTTTCTCAGCCTGTCCCTCCAACCAGCTTATGAAAGGCTGAAGCTCGCTCTCATCAAGCGAGTCCAGCAACTCTTCTGACACTTCCTTGCCTGTGAACTGCTGCAGTGCTTCTACCGTCTCTTTAGGCATATTCGCTTCGTTGTATGTTTTGATCGCCTCCTTGAAAGCAGTTGGCAGACTCTCATCAGTCAAAATGTTTGTCACTCCCTCTTCAGGCAGTCGAATGCCATCCTTCTCCATCCAGTCCGTGAGAGTGGCTGGTTTGCCTTCTAAAGTGGCTGCTAGAACTGCCTTTGGTACTCCTGTCTGATTCACACCCAGCTGTCCCAAAGCCGCATTCAGAGCTTCTTCTGTCATCCAGGGCCCATCTTCATTGCCCAGAAGCTCTTCCAAAGCCTGCTCAATGCCTTTAGGCAAATATTGTGCGCTTGAGTCGTTCAGAAGCTTCTTCAAGTCTTCTCTGTTCGGTAGCCTGTTCTGGCTTTTGAGCCAGTCAAGGAATTGCCCCAGTTGTTCATCGTCCAGAGTTTCCAGGACATCCTGCGGAACTTCAGCCCCGCTAAAGCTCTCAAGGGCTTTGACAGCTTCCAGAGGCAGGTTGGCAGCAGCCCAAGCTCGAAGCTCATCTTTCAAGACTTCTGGGACGTCATTGTCGGCCAATATCTCTTCGATTCCAACGGCTGGAAGGCGTCGGCTAGTCTCGGCCAGCCATTGAGTGAGAACTGCCGGCTGGCCAGCTTTCATTCCCTGCAGGACAGAGTCTGGGACACTGCTGGGGCTCAGTCCCAGGCTGGCCAGAATGCTGGTCAGGAGAGCCTGGCTGAGTCCTCCAGCGGAAGAGGTCGGAGCCAACTGCTGCTGGCGTGAGGAAGAGAAGGCCTTTGTTTTATCGTCAATGGTAGCTGCAGCGGTTGCTTTAGGAAGTTGTGGCGTTTTAGTTGGTTTCTTGCTGCGTTGAGTTAGTGGGGCATTGTAAGAAGTTGATGCTTTGACTGTTGTTTCATTCCATGAAAGCTTCAGCGAGGAAATGAACGACGTGTGGGATTGTTGTGGAGATGATTGCGGTGCTTTCTGAGCAGTTGTAAAATGGATTTGAGGCTGAGTTTTTGCTGAATCCGTTGATGTTGTAAAATTCAGCTTCATTTCGGCGATGAAAGACTGCGTTTCAGTTGCCTCAGTTATCGGCTTGGAACTGGTTTCAACCTGTCCAGAGAGATTGGTCACTGCATCCACTGACGTAAACAGGCTTTCCGGTGTTGATAGCGAATCGCTCGTTGAGTTCAAACTCAACTTACTGGCTGGTTCTTTCGTTGCCAATTGTGAAGCTTTGATGAAGGTCTCCGTGGTTGTGAGCCTCTCATTTATTCTCTTAGATGATGTGGGCTCTTCTGTTGCAATGGTGCTTTCATTGTTGGGCGGTGTTTTGAGGATGGTGGAATGTTTCGTTTTGTCCATGGCTGCAGTTACAGACTCAGTGGCAAAGGCGGTTGTAGTTGTAGCATCTTTCTTGACAGTTGGATATTCATTGGCCAACGTTGTATGCATTGTTTCCGTTATAAGTGGAGAATGTTTTGTAATTTTGCGCTGTGTTGTGGTGGATGTTGACGTTAGGGCATTTGCCATAATAGCAGTCGTGAAGGCTACTGTCGGAGATGTCATCGTAGGGGTTTCATTTCCTGCTGTTGATGTTTTCGCAGCTTCAGCATCGGTTGCAATGTCTGTAGTAGATTTGTCCATGAGGAAGTATGAGGTTGTTGCTTGGCCTGAGACAGTTGATGATTTCGCAGTAGTTATGTCCAGCTGCGAAAGTGTTCTGGGTGTGGTAGTTCGGAAGGGAATTGTGGTTGTACGCGATGTATCTGTGCCAGCGGATGACATAGCCACCGTTGAGCGAACTTCTGTGGTAGTGGTAAATTCCGAGCTAGTTGATGCTGTCTTGGTTGATGTTGATGAGGTTGGTGTTGCCGATACTAAGTGAGCTGTTGTAGTCTTCGAGGGAGGAGTTTTTGCTGAGGGCATCGGCTTTGTGGAAGTTGTCGTGATTTGCTTTCGCTTGGTCGAAGATGTTGGCAAAGATGAAGATTTTCCACCGGTTGTGGATGAAGTTGCACGCTGAACTACGGTTGTTGAGGAGAGCAATGCAGGGGCCGATTTTGAAGAAATTTTCGCCGTTTCGCTAATCTCTGTCAGCTGGTTTGCTGTTGAAGGGTTAGATGCTGTGATTTTGATGTAGGGCGCATTTGTTGAATCCATGGCTGGCGTTGATTGAGGCTCACTGACTTTCTGACTCGTGCTCCGTTTCCCCATCGTAGTTATGGCCAAGTCTGGGATTGTGGTCTGAGAGTTGAGGCTCGGGGAGACACTAATCTCTGTTAGGTGACTTGTAGCCTGTTTGTTGGTATATGCCAAAGGACTATGTGTTGTGGTGCTGATTGGGAAATGCGACGCTGTTGTTGACTGCTTAGTTGGCTTCGATTGAGGCTCACTGACTATCTGACTCGTGCTCCTTTTCTCCTTTGTGGTCTTGGCCAAGTTTGGCGTGGAAGTGGAAGGGATTATGTCATGAGAAGCGGAACTTGTGGAGGCGCCACTCTCGTCTGTCTGGTGATTAGAAGCCTCAGCGGTGCTGGTATATGCCGAAGAAAAAGACGGCTGGGTACTGACGGCTTTTCTTACCGCTGCAGCAATTCTTTGAGTCAGACAACGCAAAGCAAAATAGCCAAAGAACCGGATGAAGAAGCGCTAGTAGAGGGCGGGTCCTGAGTGAAGTGTGCTGATGAGGATGCTGCGAGCATTGAGGTTTCAGCGGCGATGGTGGGAGGCGACGTCCGCTCGGCAACTATTTTTGCCCCATCGCTTGTCGTCAATCCAGCTGTGGCTTTCTGTGTCGTCGTTTCTTCTACTTCTAAAAGAATTTATCTACTTCTCTTCTCTTCTCTTCTCTTAGAAAGTATGTCTCCAAGTAGTTGGAGCGAAAGCGAACCCGTAGATGGGTGAATAGCGGTGGAAATCAGGTTGTCGGGCGATGTCAGCCCACCAATTATCCCTGCCCCAGCACTTGTTGTCCCAGCTGTCGGCTCCGGCGCCCTCACATCTCAAGCACTTTCTTAATTATGAGACTAACTCAGAGAAGCTGATACTTTCGTTGGGACAAGAAAGCGGCTTTCATACTTTTTTGAATCATCAGCTTTATGCTGGAGAGAATAATGAGGCAAGGTACCGTAAGGAAACTGGCAAAGAGGGCGATAGGTCTTTAACGATGAATAATCCGACACACCCTCACGGTCGGTTCTCAGCAGAGCCGCGTCCTCCCCTCCATTATCGTCCGGCTCCCCATCGAACCAGATCTCCGTCGCCGCGGCTACTGCAAACACAGACCTAGATCCATCCACCCTCTTTCACCAGCCTCACATTTGGATCCGTCGGCCAGCCGCCAGAACCAGCCGCCCCCCGGCTCCGAGCTTCCAGGTTCCTGGACCAGGCTCAGCCAATACCTTCCCCCCTCAAGCACCACTACTGTCAGGTTGAGCCAGGAACTGTGGAGGGAGAAAGCTGGACGAATTGGCTGAGAGCAGCGACGAGGGCTTGTAGAGCTTGGGCGGTGTAGGGAGCTGCCAGGAAGCCGCCCTGAGCGCTGCAGAAGGCCTGCGACTGCTCCAGAGTCATGGTCTGGCTGGTGAGAGCAGCGAAGCAGGAGTCCAGCAGCTCCAGGTGCCCCGTCCACTCTCGGCAGCGAGCCAGGCCTGAGGCAGTTATGGGAACTGGGGCTGGAAATATTTATTGAAATTTTTATAACAGACGAATCGTCATGTCAAAATTCAGGTGAATCGAGCGAAAACGAACCCGTAGATGGATGAATAGCTGTGGAAATCACTTTGTCAGGCGTCGTCAGCCCACCAACTATCTCTGCCCCAGCACTTGTTGTCCCAGCTGTCGGCTCCGGCGTCCTCACATCTCAATAATTCTTTCTCATGAGACTGATCCAGTGAAGCTAATACTTTGGAGTGGACTACAAAGCAGCTTTCATACTGAGGCAAGCTACCGTGGGGAAACTGGCAAAGCGGGCGATGGGCCGCCAACGAAGACCAATCCACCGCACCATCAAAGCCGGTTATCAGCACAGCCGCGTCCTCCCCTCCATTATCGTTCGGCTCCCCGCTCCGCCAGATCCCCGTTTCCGGGACTACTGCAAACACAGCGTTGGCAGACCTGGTCCTACTCTTTCTCCAGCCTCACATTTGGATCCGTCGCCCAGCTGCCAGAACCAGCCGCCCCCCGGCTCCGGGCTTCCAGGCTCCTGCGTCAGGCTCAGCCAATATATTCCCTCCTCAAGCAGCGTCTCAATCCGGTTGAGCCAAGAACTGTGGAGGGAGAAAGCTGGACTAATTGGTTGAGAGCAGCGGCGAGGGCTTCTACAGCCTGGGCGGTGTAGGGAGCTGCCAGGAAGCCGCCCTGGGCACTGCAGAAGGCCTGTGCCTGCTCCTGAGTCATGGTCTTGGTGGTGAGAGGCGCGAAACAGGAGTCCAGCAGCTCCAACTGCCACGACCACTCACGGCAGCGGGCCAGGCCTGAGGCTTTGTTCGAATTCATGACACATCAAGATTTTTAGTTTTGGGCATAAATAGGAAAATAATAATTATTCCGTTAGTTCCTATTTTCATCAGGTTTTTCCTGTTTGTCTAAAAGGCCTGAGTCGTTGATGGAAGCTGAGGCTCAGCCCACTTCATTGAAAAACTGAGGAGTACAGGCTGTTCACACACACACACACAAAGTTAAAAGCAATAAAATATAGATAGAAAGAATAATATTAAAAATTATCCAAAAATCTGAATTGATTTACTCAGCTGTTAGGGCAAGCCAAAGAGGACCACCTGATGTTCCGGTGGTTGGTTTGGCTTCGGTGAAAGCATTATCGGTGGAGGCCGCAGACATAGTTTCAGTCGTAGAGGAGCTGACGTTGACGATCAGGGCTAAGGCTGCCGTATCGGATGCTGCAAAATGGACGAAGATTGCCTGGAGTAGAGTTACTCGATATTTTTACTGGCTCTTGCCCACCAAAAAAAGAAAATTGAAACGGTGAAAAAAGTACCGTCGCAGGAGTTGTTGAAGTAGGCGGGTTTGTAGAAGAAGGAGGTGTCAGGGTGATCGCTGCGTTGAGTGAGCGGAGCGGCAAAGAGATGACACTGCCTCGCCGCCGCCTGGTAGGAGAAGCCGAGACAGGAGGCCATGCCATCGCAGTCTGTCAAACAGGGCGCTCGCGAAACCTCCGTCAGCCGTTTGATGAGCGTGCCCGAATAGGAGCGATGGTCCTCATGGGCGTAGGCGCAGTGGGCTGGAAGAAATCGCTCACTCACTGGTCTTCTGCTGACCAAGCTAAATGGAGCACTGAAAAGAGCAGGGCAATCAACCGTTTGGGGCGCCACAGTTGGGCTGCAGACGGTAGTAAGTCTTCCAGTGGCCGCCGCTCCCAGCCGCGCTGCCGGGAGGACTGCTGGCGTCATGTAGGAAGCAGTGATTGTCCTTCGTGTGGACCCTTGCGCAGGTGCGGAGACTGTCGCAGGCAGCCAAGCACTGCGCCTCGTCCCACTCTCGCCCAGCATCCAGGTAGGCCAGGAGGCTAGGGCCATCTCGAGGCAGTTCCCAGTTCAGGCGCAGCTGATAGCCGCAGCTCTCCAGGCTCCAGCGCAGGGGAGAAGGCGTTGTGGCGGCTGCCAGCCTTGTAGCATCAGCTGCTGAGAACAAGTTAGTTTTCTTATGATAATTAATTTATTGGGCTGACTCCCTGAGCCCCCCCCAAAGGTTTCACCCCCCCCCCCCCCCAAAGAGGTTTCACCCCTCCCCCAAGAGTTTCACCCCCTCCCCCAAGAGTTTGGGGGGGGAGTTTGAAACTTTGGGGGGGGGGGGGGTGAAACCTTTGGGGGGGGGGGCTCCAAGGGTCAGCCATTTATTGTTACTAAGCCATTCTCTTCAAGGGTATAACCAAGGCTAGTATGTGCCTGGACGGTTGTCGCTGGAGCATTGCTGATAGCTTGCGAAGACGCTTCCTCCGAGGCCTGCAGTGCATTAGCAGCCGTCGTGGTCTGACTGGTGCAGAAGTCGTCGAGCTCTGTAACAGCACCTGGTCAAGCAACAGCTCAGTAACAGCTTGAAAGTTGGCCACCAGGCAGCCGTTCGCAGAGGGGGCCAATGTTGTTGGAGGGCCAGTTGCAAGGGTAGTCGTCCAAATGGCCATCAATGGCACGAAGGCACTGAGAGACTGACTCATCCATGAACACTGCAACTTCGTCGAGGCGATTAGCGAAGCTATGCCCTTCGTCATGCCAGCGCCAGCTCTGTAGCTCAGCACCCTTTGACAAAGATGCAGAGGGGGAGAAGGATGAGGCACGGCAAAGTTGGTGCTGCCGATGCTGGGGATGAGAGAGCCGTCGGAGGAAATGGCCAGCCAAAATTGGCCCGCTGGGGTGCGGCTGGAGTCATTGAGGACGACCTGGAAGAGCTGGTTGTCGTTGAGGATGGCCAGACGACTGCGGAAGCCCACGGGTACTGGCAGGGCTCGGCAGAAAGCGTCCGCATCCGATCTGGTTGCGTAAACTTTTTGGTTTTGCAATGGGAAGGAGGGCATTGCAAATGATGGAGTGCATTGAGTGAAGAAGAAAGGGAGGAAAGTGAAGAATACCGATTGTAGGAGCCAAGGTGGAACGTGAAGCAGTGGCCACAGAAGGGATCCACAATGCCATCCACGGGACAGCTGGCGGGAGCGGCTGTGCTGTGGGCCTGTCATCGTTCTTTCTAACCGCTTTCATTGGTCAGCAGTGGAGGTGGAAATGAATACCGGGACTGGTTCTGTCTGCTGAGGACCCATCGTTGTGGACTCAATTTCATCTGGCTCATCTAAATAATTGTCTCATTGCTCCCGCTGGTGCCTGGGTGATTGGCAATGAGGCAAAAGAGACCTGTAGCCGCTTCGGAGCTGGAGGTGTGGCCGTCAACAAAAACTGTACTGGTCGTGGTAGACTCAATTTCATCTAGCTCATCTGAATTGTCTGATTGCTGCCGGTCGAAGCCTGGGTGTTAGTGACTAGACCGGATAGGTTGCAGGTGTTGTTGAAGGCGGATGGCTTGAAGCAGAAGGTGCCGACTGCAGAGTCGTTGCGTCCACTAAGCGGGTGTCCATAGAGCCGGCAGCTGAAGGAGTTCTTGCCTTCGTAGTAGAAGCCCACGCAGTCCGAACGGCCTGTGCATCTGGTGAAGCAGTTCATGAACTGTAGGTTGGGCGTTTCAATTAGTGTAGCCGAGTAGGAGCGCTGGCGTCTTGCCCACCCGCAGTGGCCTAGAGATGTGTGGTTCAGTATGGAGCATGGAGGCAGTGAGAAAGGACGGCCAACGATTGGGAGTGCCACAGACAGGGTTCTGACGGATGTAGGTTGTCCAGCCGTCAAAGGGCAGCATGGTGGCAGCGTTGGAGTAGATGAGGTGGCAGTTGCCGTTGTTGGTGCAGGCGGCGGTGCAGTTGGGGAGGGCGTCGCAGGCGGAGAGACAGCGAGCCTCGTCCTGCAGGGCCCCGGCGTCGCTGAAGGCGAGGAGTGTCATGATCCCTGGGTCCAGTGCATGGGCGGGATGTCGGCTGTAGGCGCAGTCCTCCCAGCTCCTGGCCAGGCCCTCCGCTGAGGCCGTGGAAGTGGCCTGGGCCTTAGTTTTGGATGTAGCAGATGCAGCGGCGGGTGGCAGTGCTGGAGTGCTGGTGGGGCCTAGTGATAGAGGCTCTAAAGGTGAGTCGGTTGGGAGTTGGTTAGCCAACCGTTAGGAAGTGTAGTGGTGGCCACAGGGCTGGTGGTGGTGGTTGGAGGTCTTGTGGTGGACTGAGCACAGCTGAAGTCGCTTTGCACAAAACCCAGCTGCGGCATCTTCGTCTGTGCAAAGACAGGCGGGTCTAGGGAACACTTCTCTCATCAACATCAGACTGGTGGACAGCCAAATGAAACCAGGTTCAAAGACGCAGAGACCACTGGCCAGTTCATCACAGGACTTGACGGTCAAGGGCGACGAGACGTTCTTGTAGTAGACGCAGCCTTTGCTGATGCTGTCGGGGTTGTCGGGCCAGGTCTGCTGCCAGCTGAGCGCCCATTCCTTGCTGGCGTCGTACATCCAGAACCACTCCGGCTGCAGTTTTCCTGCCCTACCGCCCTTCTTTCAGCAAAACGGGCCTCTGAACGTAGTCCAGAGCTTCAGCGGCGCCCAGGTAGAAACCGGCGGGGTGTAGATCGGCAGCCTGAGCGGCGAAGGAGAGCCCGCCGTTCCCGCCCTCGCCCTTTGTCAGCAGGCGACCTTCAATTACGGGTAGGTGAAAAACTGAATTGCCATCTTGCCCATCTTTCTCCTCTTTGCTACCCCACTCAGTCAGGAGGAGAGTAGGAAATGAGAGCAAGGGAACTGAGGCCAGCCATACCTTTCACAGGCATCGGCATCATCAGCTTGGCATCCGCATCACAGCCGGCGTAATGATTGCCCCTAAATGGTCAGCATTGGGCCAAAGCTAAGTAGTGGGCTATGGCTTGGCTGAACCAGGTGTCCAGTTGAGTCCGGATCCAGTAGCAGAGGCCTTGGTTGACGTCGGACAGGCCGCCGATGGCTTCGCAGGCGCACAGGAACGCCGTCCAGAAAGCCAGACTGCCCGCCTGTTCCTCCGACGGCGTGAATACCTTTGTGCTTAGCTCCGGGTAGGCTAGACAGCTCCCCCCACCTGCAAACACACCTCACAGTTGTTTTTCATCTGTCGCAACTTCGACGGATAAGCGTGTTGGAATTTTTGGCTCACTCCAAATATCTCCCCCTCATGAGGTGCCTGTCCCCCTCAAGTTTGTAACCCCCCCCCTAAAGCAAACTACCCCCCCTCAAGGTTCTTACCCCCCCCCCCCCCCATGGGCCGTTAAGCTTAGGCTTAGACCTGGATTTGGGCTTAGGCCTAAGAATCGTAGCCCTGAATCATGAGGGGTGGATAATTGGAGTCAAATCTCATGATGGGGGATAATTGGAGACATGAGGGGGATAATTGGAGCCGGTTTTCATGAGGGAGGATAAATCGAGTCATGAGGGGGGATAATTGGAGCCGATTTTCATGAGGGGGGGGGGTAATCGGAGTCGTGAAAAAGGTTGATTACAACTCATTTCATCATCCCATACTCATCACAGATTTGAACGCATCCATGAGGGGGGTAGAGAGAAACTTGAGGGGGGTAGAAACCTTGAGGAGGGGATAGTTGGAGTGAGCCGAATTTTTAATCCAACTTTTTGAGGTTTAGAGAAAACTTTGGGATGAATGAGGTTAAAAGGTGATTTCATTGCTTCAAATGCTTTACTTGGCAACGGCTGCATGCAGAGTGGGCGCTTGGACTGCAAGGTATGGTCGTCGAAGCAGGCCTCTTTCCGGGTGTTGTAGAGGCCGTGATTTTCTTCGCCATTCTCTGCAAGCAAACGAAGAAGTAGTAGGTGGGGTGGTGAGAGAGGAGGAGAGGAAAGCTGGGAACCAAGGCCGTCGTTGTCTTTTGGCTCTCCGATGACCCAGGGACCGCTAAAAGCCCAGCGAGCGCCGTTGGGCAGGTTCCAGGCCCAGCCGCTGTCAGGCAGTGCTTGATTTTGGGCCTGGGTGAGGTTCAGCCAGTAGGAGCCGGTCTAGAAGACCGCCGACATTTTGTCTGGAGGCAGTGAGGGAGGGATATGAGTCGGGGTTGAGCAGAACAACTATGCAATTTTAGGCGGGGAGAGAGGTTGCCATTTTTAGGGGCTGACTGCCATTGGCGATGATGAATTAAACACTTCCTTTACTGACATACGAAGCCGCAATGACTCCTCTGCTTTCTTTCTATGGGTAAAAGGCGACACAAACCTAAGACCGCCCCTTTTGAATTAATCCCTAATCGCCCAAAGCGTCAAGTGAGCTTTAGCAAAGCGGGTACCGTAAGGGTGGATGTATTCGACGGCAATGGTCCATAGGCCAGTCGAGCCCCGCCGAAATTATCGCAGGCCTGTCCTGCCGTCTCCCATGGCTCCGTCTCCAAGCCCAGATAGCAGTGCCTCGTGCTGACAAACGACTTCTCCGCCTCCAGGCAGTCATCCGCTGCAGTCAATCATCTCCTATCAAGGTTGAAGCAGCAGAATGAGGAGGCCCCCAACCTGGCAGGACTTCGCAGAGGGCAGCATTGAGCTTGCCGTTAGAGCAATCGGCGAACTCCTGGAGACTCTGCACGTAGCGCAGGGATTCATCGCTCACGCTGACTTTCCAGGGACTGCCGAGGCTGAGCTGGTTGGCGAACTGGCGCGCGCCGTCGTGCCAGCGCCAATCCTCCAGTCATGCCCCAATATTGAACCATAAGCACGCAAAGGGTTCCCAGCTGGAGTGGAATGGCAGAGGAAATCAGTAAATAAGCTCTTTGGCCAACTTTTCATGTCAGAATCATGACTATGGCTCAGGAGTTGGTCTGGTCAAGCTTGACTCCAAAAATTCTTTACAATTGAATTGTTTCTATGATTTGGCAAGTTCTGACATAAATAGGCAATTTTCGGCTGAGATGCAGAACCGCCGATACACTTCAGTCTCTAGTCAATTTTGTGATTGAAAAAATGGCTAGCTCCTGAGGGCTGTATTGTTGGTCATAATTGTAATTCTCCTGAGGGTCATAATTGTTGTCATAGGGGCTCCGGAGCTCTTCCAAAGCACCCCTTCTATGGATGGATAGGTGAGTGAGGCAACGCTGAATTCGTTGACGGTGGGGGCGTTGATGGGGGTCTCGCTGCCGTCGCTGGTGATGGCCAGCCAGAACTCCCCGCCCGCCGGCGCCTGGCCCAGGACGCTCTCCGCAAGCTGGTTGTCGTTCAGAATGGCCAAGCGGCCTCTGGCCCCCGGAGGAAGCCCCGGCAAGCCCCGGCAATGGTTGATGGCGTCCATTCTACGACCGGCCATGCTTCTTTGGCGCATGGGGACTGAAGGGGTTTCATCTGACTTGTCGAGGCTGGTGCCGTCTCGGAAGAGGAAGCAGCGGCCGCGGCCCTGATGGCAGCTGTCGATGCCGCTGGCTGACTTGCAATAGGCCCAGAAGGCAGGCCAGTCCACCTGGGCGATAGGCGAGCTTCTATTGAGAGGCTCAGAGAGTGCTTAGCATTTTGACCTATGGAATTTTTGCAATGTAATATAGGTGGTGGGAGCATTGTGAAAGACTTGGAGCACGCCGGCCCAGTCGTCACTATGCTTTGTGCTTGTTTATCTAGGCTAAGTTTTTTACTTTTTATATTAAAAAAACCTTTTACAAAAAGTTTAACTTTTTAAAATTTTTACAAACATTTTCTGGCACGTTTTTCCGAGTAATCATAAGACTGATGATTAGAGAAAATCAAAATTAGCTTGAATTTATCTGAAAACGCTAGGCACCGATTACTTGAAAACATTATCAAAGGAATTAAACTGTGGCACATCTTTATCCTTTTTGTAACCCAAGGCCAGGCCAGACAAAAGGTCTATTTTTAAACTTAAACCCGAAGCTAGCAGGAAGCAGGTGGCACTGACACCATTTCATCCAAATAATTCAATTCCTCAGAGCAAACAATATGAGAGGTTATAAATGAGAAAGAAATGACCGCATCCGCAGCTGCAGCTTGCTTCACAGCCAGCTTTTGGAGCAACAGCCCCAAAGCGAGGCAGCGAAGAAACTTCTTCATCCCCTTTGGGCCTGTGCGAGTTGCTAATGAGCATGGGACAGGCAGAGTCCAGCGATGGAACCGTCAGAGGAACATACGACGAACTACGGCAAGATGAGAAGATTCGTTTGCTTAGATCAATTTGTTACCCTATAATTAGACGCCTTTAATATATTGTAGATAATCCTAGGGCGTGACAGCGCCCTAGTTATGAATGGGTGATCGAGTTTTTTGGACTTTCATGTCCCGAGTTTGAGCTCCTTGGGTATTGGTTGAAACCTAGGACATATATATACCAATCAAAAGCTCTAAGTGAGATCTCGATGGAAAAAATCGTGAAATTTTGATTTTGGCCCTGGTATTTTAGAAATTTTAAAAAAACCTGCAAAAAATGGCATGAAAAATGATATCTCCAAATTTGAAGTGTTCTCATTTTTGAACAAAAGCGAATTTTAAAAATCTAAGAATTATGTGTTTGAGCAAATTGTTTCAGCTATCCAATGGTGTTATTTTTGGCATAGGTTTTTTGGAGACATTTCTCAATCAATTCACGTTTGTGGAACACATTTTGCTCGATTTTGTCATCTACCCATTTCACTAATGTTTCAATTCAGTGAAACTGCGCAGTTTTTTCTAAACTGATGGTCAGGTTAACGTACATGCAATAGGTTTGTTGAGCGAGCTTCATGAGCAATCATGGATTGTTAAAGAGCAACAGTGTTCATCCAATGTTTCCCATTGTCCTAGGGCGCGACAGCGCCCTAGTTATGAATGGGTGATCAAGTTTTTGAGTGTTCGCATGTTGCGAGCTACAACTCCTTGGATATAGATTAAAACCTAGAACATATATATATACAAGTCTAAAATGCTACGGCATTAGGAGCTTATGAATTTTTGATCATCAAAAAGAAATAGACAAGTAACACAATCGTGATCTATATTGATTTGCAACGAGCATAAATTTTAACAGGTCCATTTCGTTAGTAATAGTCTTTATAAAAACTTCACTGCTCATTCATAAGCAGGCGGCAATTTATGGCAGAAACCTTTCCTCAGTAGAATAATCTAGTTCTTTTTTTCTTAATTTTGGAATAATATTTATGTTGAATATTTTTTATAACTTTTTTAAAATTACTACATTTAATAAATTTTTAAGTAAATTATTACATTTAAGCCTCATGAAGAAGAAAATAAATGCGCTAATTGAAACATGATTCACGAAAAAACTGATCATATTGCAAATGTCTGCAAAACTTAATTCTACCTTAGCTGGTCTCAATTTGATTTCGATATTGTTCATTTTTTGCACCTAGAAAATATATTTAATTTTATTATATCTAAAAAAAATCACCAAATCTTTTTCGATTTAACTTTATGGCTTTTTTGCATTTTTATTTTTATTTTTTTTGCTTTTTTCTTTTTTTAAATTTATTTTCTAAAGTTTTTGTCCTATTTGTGCCAAAATTGCCGCCTGCTTATGAATGAGCAGTGAAGTTTTTATAAAGACTATTACTAACGAAATGGACCTGTTAAAATTTATGCTCGTTGCAAATCAATATAGATCACGATTGTGTTACTTGTCTATTTCTTTTTGATGATCAAAAATTCATAAGCTCCTAATGCCGTAGCATTTTAGACTTGTCCATATCTCGTTCATGAGGGAAGGCTTTTGATTTTCCACATGAACAAGGCTACGTGTCCACCACATGAACAACCGAAAAAGTGAATCACTCAATCATAACTAAGGCACTGTAACGCCCTAGGACAAGGCTGTCGCTCTCTAAGATTACATTAAGCTCAAACTTATTGCATGCAAGCTAACCAGAGCATCAGTTTACCGAGCAGCCATTCCCAGGATTCAACCAACCACTCCTTCAATCTCTGACATGCGACCATGCAAAAACACGATAGCCCATTGATAACTGGGCGCTGGTGCGCCCTAGGATGGTGCGCCATGAGAAATGCACCTGCACTGCACTATGACAATCCTATGACAACCTGAGCATCAATTTAAAAATGACGGCAGTGGAACTGTAAATCTGCGCAGTTTAGCTGTATTGAAACATTAGGTAAATGGGTAGACGACAGAATCGAGTCAAATCTCTTTTACAAACGTGAATTGATTGAGAAATTTTGCCAGAAAACTTATGCCACCAAAAATATCACAAGATGGACCAGAAAATTTCCTAAAACACGTAATTCTCCGATTTTTGAATTTCGCTTTAGTTCTAAAATGAGAACACTTCAAATTTAGCAATGTCCTGTTTTTGAACGTTTTTTGGAGGTTTTTTGGAGATTTCTAAAATTCCAAGGGCAAATTCAAAATTTCACGATTTTCGTCATCGAGATCTCATTGAGAGCTTTCGATTGATATATATATGTTATAGGTTTCATCCAATATCCAAGGCGCTGAACCTCGGGACATGCAACCACCCAAAAACTCGATCACCCATTCATAACTAGGGCGCTGTCGCGCCCTAGGATCATTCGAAAGCTCTCAGTGAGATCTCGATGGCCAAAATCGTGAAAATTTGATTTTGGCCTTTACATTTTAATAAATTAAAAAACCTTGAAAAAACAATACTTTAGTTTAATAAAACTGCGCAGTTTTTTATAAACTGATGCTCAGGTTAGCTTGCATGCAATAGGTTTTTGAGCTTTATGGAATCATAGAGAGCCACAGCGCCAAGAGAGAGACACCAAATTTGGGTTTTCTCTGTCTAAAATATCATTGCTCTGAAGCCTTGTTCATGTGGCCAACTCGTAGTCTTGTTCATGTGGCAAATAAATCTGTTTTTTCCACATGGCCAAGATCGAGACAAGGCTAAAATGCTACAGCATGAGCATTCTTATGAATAGGCAATCATCAAAAAGATCTAGACAAGGTGCAGCAAAATCGTGATTAATTTTGATTGTAATCATGAACCATTTTAAGCAAAAATTTTGACATGTCCATTTTATTGCTATTGTTCTATCTACAAAATCCACTGATCATTCATAAGCAGGCGGCAATTTTGGCACAAAGAAGATAATAACTAGTAAAAAGAAAAAAAAGAAAATATAACAAGCTAAACAAAATAAAATGTCAAAATTGGGGCCGTGTG
>JASANA010010208.1:0-11052 GCA_030248095.1 Ptycholaimellus sp. GST1_10
CACCAACCCACCTTTCACTATCAATGGCTTTGTGCTCTTCAAAGACCTTTAAGAGAGCTTTATTGAGAGTTTCAAAAGTCCCTTGCCCAAAAATGTTGACCCCCCTTTTTTATATTTTTTTTCGAAACTAGAAACAATTCTAAGACTTTTGGTGGCCTGTGAGAGTGCAAAACTCAAAATTCGATTTTTTATAAATTTTTGAAATTTGGAAAATGACCAAAAATTTGACCAATCATAACTCATTTTCTTCTCGACCGATTTAAATGATTCGACCACCATTCGAACAGTCTTAACGAGTAGAACATTTTGTTTTTTTTGACTAACACGTTATGATCAAACCCTGCTGAGTTATTGACAAAAAACCTCTCTGCAAAGATTTCAAAAATTCGGTTTTTTTGCAATTTTGTTAAAAAAATTTCTTTTCCGACAAACGGGACCCAATTTTTCTGAAAATTCAGGTATTTTAACCTATATAAACCAATCCATGGCTTCAGAAATGTTGTGCCAGCAGAGATATTTGAGGTAAAAAATGAAAACTCCCATTTTGCCCCTACATAGGCAAAAAATGGTCAAAAAATTTTTTGTCTCAAAATTCCATTTTTTTGGCTCGAAAAATTTCGTTTGCCTTGTATTTATCTAACTGTGTGATTTTTAGTGCAGATTTAGCGCTTGAACAGTAAAACAGGGCAGGGAATTTTCGTATGCCTATGTTATAGCTTAGGGAAAAACAATGTCAAATTTATCCCACTCATACGTTAAAAATGAGGCTACATACATGAATATATTTTTGCATATATTCATGTACATATACCTGAATTTTCAGAAAAATTGGGTCCCGTTTGTCGGAAAAAATTTTTTTTTAACAAAATTGCAAAAAAACCGAATTTTTGAAATCTTTGCAGAGAGGTTTTTTGTCAATAACTCAGCAGGGTTTGATCATAACGTGTTAGTCAAAAAAAACAAAATGTTCTACTCGTTAAGACGCAACCTGCCCAAGCCCTATGGCCAGAGGCAGCCCCTGAGCGCCCTTTTGCTGAAACCCTTCCCCTGCTCGAGGAAACCTTCAACTACCATGTCCTCGATGCCCACCGGGCACCCACTCCACAAGGTACACTCAATACGCGAATCTAGACAATTGAGGAAGATTGAAAGTTGTTTCAGACCTAGAGTTCCCTCCAGAACTGGACGGGGACGATGCCCAGTGGGCAGGTCTACGCCTGCTCTCCCATGGCCTCACCTGCGGCCAGTACTACGAGCTGGTGAGCGGAAGATCCATCGGCTGGGATGCGGCCATGTGCCTCCACCGCAATGACACCTAGTGCCTCCTGGCACTCAGGGTGAATATTTATTTCCCTTTTTGATCGAATAACTCTGCTACCTCTATAAAAAGGCCTGTCATAAGGGCCAGCCTTGGCCCATTGGCAGAGGAGGAGGAAGCTTGCCTCATGCCTGACCCAAAGGAAAAGAAAGCCTGTGCCAAGCGTCTGGCATGGCACATCCAGTGCCTGATGGCTGGCAACGAGCTCTGGCGCGCAGAGAATGCCCGCCACATCGACATCCACGGGTCCAGCCTGCGATGGCTGCTCTCCAATGTGGAACCAACCGGACCCAACGGACCCGTAGTTTTCTCTTACCTCCCAAAACTTGCCGTTGGGGCTAAAAGAGGCATCATTTGCAGGTAAAGCAAGCGGCAAGGCAAGCAGCGAACACCATTTAGCACTGGGGCTTCAAACCCTACAACCTCGTGGACAAACACGGCTTCACGAACTGCTGCATGAAGCCTGTCCTCCTGACCGCCAAGGCCATTGGATGCACCATCATCCAGGCCAATCTCCACCTCAAACGCAACCACGTGCAGTTCTACCAGACCCAGTCACGGGTGACCAACCTCGCCACGGGTGAGGAGGCCAAGATCTACTACAGCAACCTGAACACTGTCAACGCCTCCTACCACCTCCTCATGGCCGGGGACGTTGTCAACCTGAGCCCTAAGGTTCCACTAAACACACTTAGCCAAATTTGAGCTAGTCTACCCAATTGACAATCAGGTGCTCTGCGGTCTTCCGCCCCAGCCTGTGATAGTTGAAGGGTCACATGAAAAGCAGCCGAGAGATCAACCCAATCCTCAGCCTCTGCCGCAGGATCCCAATCAGGTGCTTTAAGAATTTGGCATCCATTTGTGGAAAAAGAGGATTCTCTGGCATGCAGGGAAGTGGCAGCCAGGCCATGCTGAAACTTCACCGTCGTCCGGCACAGCAGCGCAGCCTGATTACTACCAACCCAAGCATGGCACCCAATGACACCCCTCATTCCATGCCCAGCGTTGCCTTCCCCTAAGTTGTTGTGGTGGTTGCGGGTTTGAAAAAAGAATTTGTTAAAATCAATTTGCATTTAACAGGGCAAAATTAAGCGATAAAAGTTATCCTTACGGCATGAAACATAAAAAAACTATTGTGCTAAGGCTAAGGTCAAGCAACACCTAAGGTCAAGCAACTGCTAAGGTCAAGCAACACCCATAACAAACGCTTACTCCAAAACAGTACGCATATCTCGTACGAAGGCTTCATGTATTTAGATTTAGTTAAGGCACAAACAAAAAAATAAGCTACATTATGAATACGGAAGGGAATCGATGCCCGAACCATCAGGCCAAAGCCTCGCTGGAAAACACATACTCCACCAGCTCAGGCAAGTTCACCTTCTGGAGCCCCCCGCGAGTCCTCTCAGAGGTTATTCAATATCCATTGTCAATCCTTGTTTCCACAATACAATGTGTATTCAAGCTAAAAACTGCACAGCCAAACCACGAGGGAAAGGAACTTGAAAAGGGTTTCCCAGTTCCTGCAACCAACTCCAAGGAGTCCACTGCCAACGCACAGGACTCAGATTTGGACATCGAATTCCTCGGAGAAGTCCCCCATTTTCTCTTTCCAAAAATACTTTGGCTCAAAGATAAATAATTTTCTAGACTTTCTCCAGGGGACCTTTCAGCTTTTCGGAAAAAGAAGATGCGAAGAAGGATTTCTCCGTGTTGTAACTTTCTGACAGGAGTAATTCTGTCATTTTATGGTTTGAAATAAAAACAACTTCATGAAAAAATTAATAGAAAGACAATAAACTATATTGGCAAAGTACTACAAAACACTCTGATGTTTCACTGAGAACACAAATGACCATAGTAAATTGAGCGGGCAATTCTTTGCCTCCATAAGTACGCGTACTCAAAAACATAAACTAGCCACAGCTAACTTAAGTTAATCTTCGATTTCTGTTTAAAAAAGTTTAACAGTTAGCCAACAAATTTACTTTTCGTTTTTTGTGCGCTATCGCTGTGAAAGAAATTTATGAAAACAACATAAACAATTCATTATTCTTCATCATTGGCGTTGCAAGCAGAAAAAACATGATTCGTCAAATGAAGCAAGTTGTAAGTTAAGGTTCCTCAGCAAATTTACCTTGTCTATAAGCGAAGGCCATATGGCACCACCGCTTAGAGGGCCTACGGTAATTCAGCAGGCCAATATTTCATTGCGCACATAGGAGCCTTAGCCAGCATAACGGCTGTAATAGTCTAGTCCCACTTTTGGCACAAGAAAATCATATCAACAAAAGTCAAATAAAGACTTCCTCGCCAAATAGAGAAAATGGTTTCTGTTTTTCACAAGATTCGTTGACAAAAGTTCGTTAATAATTCCATGTTAAGCGATAAGCTTTTCATCGGTTATTGCATTAGGCAAATTGCTTGCAGTCAAATGCGGAGGAAAATAGTAAGGAATATTTCCTGGAAAATTCAGCGTAAAAAAGAGAGCTGGTTCTTTGTTATGTCTCAAGTCCCGTCTAGACATGGTGATCAAGACGGCATTCAGAGACTATAAAAGGGCAGCCTCTAAGCAGAACAGTGTCCAGTGCAGCCATCACCAGCATCCTTCAAGGAAGACTGCTTCTACAACACCCGCTACAAGTGAACCACTTTTATCTCACTTTTGAGGGGCTAAAAAGACTTTGTCCATTTTTTGCGGTCATGTACAATGTTTCATTCGTTCCACTTATGCGAATGGCAGCAAATCTTCTCTGATGAGCTAGATAGATCATGAAATATCTGAGGTCTGAAGTCAGAAATAGCTTAGATTGTCGTTAAGCGCTTTCCAATTTGGATATACCAGGAGAGTCCAAGCTTTGTGGTATTGCGAGCCCTGGTTGTAGACATAAGTCAACCAGGCTTTCAATAACCACAGCGTGTGCCCTATCCACATACACTGGCTTCAATTTTCCGATACGAAAATCCAAGGTTTAGTTTCACTAAAGCCTCATTGTGACGTCTACTTAATGCCTTCCTGATTCTAGCGCAGTAGAACTGCAAAGATCTATCGAACCCCCTAATGTTTCACTCACATCATATGTATAGGCCTGTATTCGCATTTCCAAATCCGCTACCACCCATCAGGCGCCATGGTTATAAGCATAAATAATTCATGTACAGGATGAGCGACAATGAGGCGCAGCTTGGAGCCAATGCCGAGCCTCCCAATGAGGACCAGGCAGCCCAAGCCCAGGCCGCCGAGGCCAACCAGGACGGGGACGAAGGCCAGTTCCCACCTGGCCTGGTGCTCGCCAACTCCACCTTCGGGTCCAAGATGCCTCCGCCCCATGGGATCAAGATGGAGTACAGAAACTGGCCGGAGCTAAAACATGACCACGACATCTACATCGAAAGCATCTATCGCCTCTACCTCCGGTTAGATTGCCAATCATAATGCGACCAAAATTGAAGCTGTTTTTGAAGCGTCATGAAGAAGAACAATGCCTTCCAGTGCAACTGGACAAGGAAGCCGTCCGCCTCAAACCTGGTACCCTTCAACGGCTTCCAGAACTACCTCAACGAACTGCAGGGTGCATCCTTTTCAGCCTTGTTTCGCTAATTTGACCCATAAATCCTGAATGAGTAAATTAGTAGGATGGATGGGGGATGGGGGGCAGAGCTCATCCGCAAGAAGCCACTCATCGACTGGCTCAGCCATTGCTGCCAGGCGGTGGAGGAGCAGTGGGAGGACAGTTACCTCCCAGTCATCAAAAACCCCATCATCAACAAACGCACTGGCACCCTGGAAGACGCTACCCACGGAGGGGTTCAATTTCAACACTTTTGCATCATATTCTGCTTACTAATGGGAAAGTTTCGCTGCAGAAACTCTGGACGAAGATTGGCATCACAATCAAGGGCCTCCGCTACGAGGACAGCCAGTACAAGGAGCACATGGAGAAGGGCAAGCACCTATACGAGGTGTTCAGTAGTGACCTGCAGGCCTAGCCTGCCTTGCCCTCTCCCCTTCTTTTGTCCCCATCTTCATTACATAGTCATTAGTTTTCTTTGAAAAGTGTGTTCTTTGGGATGAAAATGAATATCAGTTTGCCTTACGAATGAACAAAAAATGGTTCTATGAAAATTATAATGGCAATCTTTAGCTACGCCCATCAAGGGAACAAATCCAGCCATAAGATTACATGCCTCGCACGAAACATCTAGCAACTTTGCAGTACGAGATAGTGCATCACAAATGTGATAAAGCCATCAAAGCAAACACATTTGGCAGTCTACTAGTTTAATATACTAGTTTAATATATGTTTCTGCCAGTAGTCTTTGTTGCAACTTCAACATCTCCATTCAATTGATCCGTCGTTTACTGACTATATCTGCTAGGTAAGCTGCATGGCCCAAAAAAGGCCAGTGCTGGCTTGGGAGCAACAATTTGCAAGTCATAGAACCAAATCAGTGTGCCCAAGCGGCGTACCCAAGAGGTAAGTCATGCCCTCCACCCCGTTCCCGGACGTTTGCGAAAGTTTAGAACGTTCCCGGGGGTTTTTCTGAAGTTCTTGTGTTGGCTACGCCCAACTCCTGGTACTATTGTCAGTCCTTGGTACTCCACGACTTATGGTGGTAGCCGTAGTAGCTCCCTATCGGTCGCTACGGCCAAGATAAGCCTCCAAAAAAATTTTGGGCCCGCCCATTTTGGGCGGTCCCAAAAAGTAGTCCGGGAGTGTTCTGGCCCCAAGTCATGGCCTTTCCCGCAACAAACAGCCTGGGAAAGGGCAGGAGGCGACAATAAAGGGGCCGTGCCATGCCCACTAGTTTCCCCCCCCTCGTCCTCAGCAGCTCATACCCGCACACAGGCGCTGCTGGCAGGCAGATCTATTCCCCCCACAACACCCCACCTCTGCTCCCTTTTGACAACTCCTCCTCTCCTCATCAGGTCAAGACTGTACACTTGTTACCCTAGAGAGGGAAGGGAAGCCAGAGTTTCGGGAGCCTTTGAGAACCCAGCCCTTTTGCGTGCAGTTTCATAGGAACTATTAATCCTTCGTGTTTGATTTTTCCCTCAATAAGTGGACTAGAGCATGTTTTCAAATCCAGATAGCAGTTAGCTGAAGAGTAGAGAAGTGAGGAGATGGAAGGAGAGAACAGCGTCATCATCTTCCGCGGCTCAGGCCCAAGCGCATAAGCTCAAAGGCACCCGATTCTAGGCCCTCCCCTCAACCCCGAGCCCCAGTACCGCTTCGCCAACCCACCCAACCCCCTTGAGAGCGACCATAGCTCGGACTCCAGGGGGGAATGCCCGGTATCGCCCCGCCCTCCTCGGGTCCTCCTCCTCAACGCCGGCCTGCCCGAAGTGCATCCCTTCGGCAAGGCCAAGGAGTGCGCCGACCTGGAGGCCCTCAAGATCTAACTCTGCCACCTCATCAACCAGTTGAACCAGCTCCTCATCAAGTTAGCCCCCAATCTAAGCTAAGCTAAGAGGTTTGTGGTTGAAGGCTGACCAACATCAACAATGCCTTCTCCAAGGATCTGTGGGCTGGCCTCAAGCTCCAATTCAACAGCTACAGAACCTACCAGAAGGAGTTCCGTGGTTCCCCTTCTTCACATTATATCCAATTTAGAAGCATAAAAGTGCCAATACGACAATTTCAACTCTCTTTTCTCAAAATATGAATACCCTGAGTACTAAAGAGAATGCGAACTGCAGAGAACAGCACACAGCTGGTGATCCAGGACTACGCAGACCTGCGCAGCTGGGCGAAGGGCGCCACCTGCGCAGTGCTCCAGCGGGGGTTCTTCAACCACTACGTCCTCCTCACTGCCCCCCGTGAAGAAGACGACGTCTTCGGGGCCAAGGTTCCCTATTTTTTTCATCACCTCACTCTGTGCTAGCCTCTGATGTTTCACAGAGTAAATGTAGGGAAAATATGGCGAAGAGCCACCAATAGTTGCCTCATCCAGCGCGGACTCATAAAAACCTTCCATAAAGAGCTGAATGTTGACAGGAGCTCTGGAAGATGCTCTCATAGTCCTGGGTGGAGCGGCAGTTGTCCACCCAGGTGGAGATGTACGAACAGCACATGAACGAGTTCGGCGTCCTCTGGCACATCATAGGATGCTGAGAACTCCAGTAAAAATGCTTTTCGCCCCACTTTCTAAAAATCCCAAGTTAAACATTTTACAATTATCAGAAGAAGAAATTAATTCATCAAAATCAAAATTTAGTGAAGTATTCAAATTTAACAAAGAAAAGCATTTTTGCTTGTTTCAATTGCATTTCTATCGTGTATGGCGCCCATAAAGGGCTTTTTCATTCATGATCAACATTTTTTGTAAAAATGTTTGCTTTGCATTTCAATAAACTCAAATGATTCGAAAAACCGAAGCACTATCATCAAGGTCAGTCATCTTTAGTTTGTCATGAAGGCATCCTATCGAATTAGAGAGAGTATCTAATGCTTCAAACATCTTAGAAAACGACAAATGGACAGACTAACAAGTATATGGCGCAAAGCGCAATAGGTGACCGCGGAGCGCATCCTATATATGAAATTTTGTCACTCAAAGAAGCAAGTCTGTGGTATCTCAATCAATTTCAAAAGTAAACACAGATTTAGAATTAACATATAAGACTTGTGAACAAAAAATCAAGTATTCAGTGCAATTCTCAAGACTTCAGGTATTACAGCACAAAAAACATATATTGCAATTTTCCAATTTTCTGCCCAGAAAAGTAATGTTTCAAATGCTTTGGGACCAGTTTCACCCTTCCAGATCTTCCTAAAATTTTATTACCTTTAAGCAAAAAAAAGTTTGTCCAAATCCATTGAGAATTCGCCATTTCTCAACATACCCCATTTTTCAACCTTTCTACCTAATAAAGTAATGTTTCAAATGTTCCGCGACCTGTTCCACCCCTCCAGATCTTCCTAAAATTTTATTACCTTTCAGAAAGAGTTTACAAAAAGTTTGTTAAAATCCGTTGAGAATTGAGCCTTTTACAGCATACCCAAATTTGCAACATTTCTACCCAAAAAAGTAATGTTTCAAATGCTTCGGGACTTGTTCCACCCCTCCAAATGTTCCTAAAAATTTATTACCTTTCGGGGGGAAAAAAAGTTTGTCAAAATCCGTTGAGAATTGAGCCTTTTACAGCATACCCATATTTCAACCTTTCTACCCAAAAAAGTAATGTTTCAAATGCTCGGAAACCGGTTTCACCCCTCCAGATCTTCCTAAAATTGCACTACCTTTCAGGGAAAAAAAAGTTTGTCCCAATCCGGTTGAGAATTCGCCCGTGGACAGCATTTCCAGAAATATATTTATATATATATACCTACATGAGGACAAAATTTTATTAAACTCTATAGAACGCAGAGCGGCCCTTCGGGCCGCTCCGCGGTCAAAAACCAAAGTCCTCTGTTCAATTCTTAGCCGTTCAGCTGTTACTGATTATTGATGCCATTACCATGTGTGAAAGTTTGTCACTCAAGAGGGTAAGTCTGTGGTTTCTCAACCATTTTCGAAAGTAAGTACAGATTTGTAATCGCTATATACAACTTGTGAACAAAAAAACTCAAGTCCTCTGTTCAATTCTTAGCCGTTCAGATGTTACTGATTATTGATGACATGGCCATGCATGAAAGTTTGTCACTCAAGAAAGTAAGTCTGTGGTTTTTCAACCATTTTCAAATGAAAGCACAGATTTGGAATCGCTATATACGACTTGTGAACAAAAAAACTCAAGTCTTCCGTGCAATTCTCAAGATTACAGGAGCTACAGCGCAAAAACGGTATATTGCAATTTTCAAGCCTTTCTACCCAAAAAAGTAATGTTTCAAATGCTCAGATTCCGGTTCCACCCCTCCAGATCTTCCTAAAATAGCATTACCTTTCAGGAAAAACAAGTATATGGCGCAAAGCGCAATAGGTGACCGCGGAGCGCTTACACATCCACATGTAGTAAAATTCAAAAATTAAGGAAAAATTCTGCTGTGAAGGTGATCATTGCATCTCAAAAGGAAAATTCTGTGGTTTCTCAACCATTTTCAAAAGTAAGCACAGATTTGGAATCGTTATATACGACTTGTGAACAAAAAAACTTAAGTTGTCTGTGCAATTCTCAAGATTACAGGTGCTACACCGCAAAAACTGTATATTGCAATTTTCAAGCCTTTCTACCCAAATAAGTAATGTTTCAAATGCTCGGAAACCGGTTCCACCCCTCCAGATCTTCCTAAAATTGCATTACCTTTCAGGAAAAAAAAAAGTTTGTCCCAATCCGTTGAGAATTCGGTGAGGACCAGCATTTCCAGATATATATACGTATATATATATGAGGACAAAAGTTGAGTAACCTCTATAGACCGCGGAGCGGCCCTTCGGGCCGCTGCGCGGTCAAAAATGTTTGTCCCAATCCGTTGAGAATTCGGTGAGGACCAGCATGTCCAGAAATACATATAGACATATATACATATATATATATGAGGACAACAGTTGAGTAACCTCTATAGACCGCGGAGCGGCCCTTCGGGCCGCTCCGCGGTCAAAAATTTGATATGTTAGCGAGGCATCGATATTAATTTATAAGTTTCCAATTCAGCAAACTATTTATTAGTTTAACCTAAGATGGTATTGGGTAAGAAGAATTCAGAAATCACCATAGCCAGCATCGGCGGCAAAACAGTTACTTGCCCAAGTATGGTTTCAGTTACAACTGTTGAACAAATATGCCGTCCAAAGAGTGATTTAGAGACTATTTGATAGCGTATTCTGCTTTAGCCTCATGATGAATCAGAAGAAAAAAGTTCTCAGGCCTACCCTGTGAGCAAAGCCAGGAACGGCCGTTAAGGCACAATAGGAAGCGCCTGGGAGTGTCCTTGAGGTCAGGCCATGCCTCGAAAACTCATCCCTCACCGCACCTCCAAACTAGATGTAAACTTAAACAAACAACACTTGCATGCTAGAAAATTCCATTCAAAAATGCCCTTCAGTTATGAAGTTTTGCTTCAATATACTCTCTACCTTCAGTTTGCAAACGCTTGCTATACTTACGTTAATAATCTCGCTGACCTATTCTCCAAGTTCAAGAATCGATGGCAACTGGGAAACCAGCAAGATTTGCCACCTGTCTAGGTAAGAACGAATGTCTTCGCACTAGTCATAACTACAAAAGATGATGTTTCATGATGAATATTTCTTTCTGATTCACAGTCCCTGGATTTGATGGAAGGCGAGAATAAATACCCTTGCTTACCATCAGACCCCCAAACCTCATCGCAGTCATCGGGGGAAAGCTTAGTTTCAGTGGATATCACTTCCCGCCCAGTCCCCACTTCTTCTCAAAACGCCCCTTCCTGCGAAGCACCACCCGCCGTCAAAACGACAGTCCCGGTGCCCACCTGGCTGGTAGCACCAAGTGTGTACCTGTACACCTCAGAAGAGCTGATGTCCAGAACGGACTGGCTGCTTATGTGCGACCGCATCTACGAAAAAAGTTAGCCCTTTTTTGTCGTCGTTCACTTAGCAGCAAAATAGGTTCGCCTAGGTAAATGAAATACTTATCAGATTAAACTAGGTAATTTTCTTTTTGAGTATTCTCATTAAGTAAATTAAAAAAGCAAGTTAATAACAGAAAATAAATTAATTACCGCATAATTATAAATTAGTAAGATTTATAAGCAAGAAATCCGTGACAGAAAAAAGAAATTTATGTCATGTCTACCAAAACATTTCCTAG
>JASANA010010209.1:0-11898 GCA_030248095.1 Ptycholaimellus sp. GST1_10
TTGTTGGGTAGGAAATAAAATTGCAATATGCGGGGTTCTCGCACTGTAGTACCTGAAGCTCGGAGACCCACAGACAACTTGATTTTGTTCACGAACCCTATATACCACCGACACGTCACTTCCAAAATCGGTTGACAAAATATTTTTATTTTTGAGTTAAAGGATTATATGAGGTCTCCCCGCGCCATGCGCTTTGCGCCATATACTTGTTTAGAACAAGATTTTTCTTTATATTTTGGCACGACACTGCATACAGATTCGGGTGTGTTGACATAAACTTTCAACGTGGCCGGCGCGTAGCGCAGCCACTGACCCTATATTACTAGTATATATATATGCTCCTTTCCGGCCCGCCCGTTTTTCAACGGGAAATGGCCGATTCTCACCACGAAAAAGTTCTAGGCCGATTTTTTGGGCAATTTGACGTACTTTTTCGGCCAAAAACTCAATTTTTTGACGTTTTTCTTAAAAAAACGAAAATTAATAAATCACTGGTTTTTCAATGAAAACGGCGATTTTTTGCATGAAACTCCGCCTGGGTGGTCGATGCCAATTGTGCTCGACGTAATTTTCGATTTTTGCCAATTTTTGATGTTTCAAAGTACGAAAATTCAAAATTACTGGTTTTTCAACGTTGGGCCGATTTTTGGCACGAAAGTCTGCTGGGTGGTATCTCGAGGCCATTTTTCGGAGCGTTTTTCGATTTTTGCCCAAAAACTCAATTTTTTGATGTTTCAATGTACGAAAATTCACAAAACTACTCGGTCATAAATCACAAGTAAAACTTGAAGAAAACGAAATTTGCAATTTGGTAATACTCGTTCGCTGTAGCTTAGTGTTTGGCTTGAAAATAGGGCGCGCATGAGCCAGCCGAGAACACCTTGTTTGCTGCTGTTTTTAGTTTATTTTAACTTCATTAATGTTCCAGAAAAGTAAAACCTTCCATTTTGAAATGTTTTTTAAACTTCAGCCATTATGATACTCTCTGATTTCAGTTTACATTGAATGCTTAATTCTTCGTTTTGGATCCAAGCCAAAGTCATTAATTGGTACATTGTTAAATGTTGCAGTTACATATTGGTTTTAATATTAACGGCTAGCTAAAATCGTGTAGAAAATTGTAGTTTTGGTTGAAATTTTCATAAACGCAAATAATGCATTAGGATTACATCAAAATAAAGCCTATTCTGAAGATGTGTGGAGTAATATTGCCTACTGGCAGTGTGGAAAAATAAAACATTTAATAGGACTTAAAAATTCTAAGCATTGTTTTAAAAGCCAAAATTCTTTTTCAAAATGAATTGCGATTCTTTCAAATGAGAAAGTTTCACAATTTGCACCATCATTAATGTTCTAAATAGCAAAAGTATAAAGTGCAGAATTGTGCTCTTCAAACAAAAACATCTGCTTTACTGGCTCAAAACGTAAAGAAATTAAGCATTCAATGTAAACTGAATAAAGTATCATAATGGCTGAAGTTTAAAAACCCTTCAAAATGGAAGGTTTTCCTTTCTGGAACATTAATGAAGTTCAAAATAAAGCTAAAAGACAGCAGCAAACAAGGTGTTCTCGGCTGGCGCCAAGATGCGCGGCCTCATTTCCAAGCCAAACACTTAAGCTACACGAACGAGTATTACCAATTGCAAATTCATTTCTTCCAAGTTTTACTTGTGATTTATGACCAGTCATTTATGAATTTTCGTACATTGAAACATCAAAAAATTGAGTTTTGGGCAAAAATCGAAAAATTACGTGGAGCCCAAAAAATGGCCTGGAGATACCACCCAGGCGGACTTTCATGCCAAAAATCAGCCAATTTCGTTGAAAAACCAGTGATTTATGAATTTTCGTACTTTGAAACATCAAAAAATTGAGTTTTGGGCAAAAATCGAAAAATTACGTCAAGCACAAATAATGGCGTGGAGATACCACCCAGGCGGAGTTTCATGCAAAAAATCAGCCATTTTCATTGAAAAACCAGTGATTTATTAATTTTCGTATTTTAAAACATCAAAAAATTGAGTTTTGGCCGAAAATCAAAAAATTACGTCAATCCCAAAAAATGGCCTGGAGATACCACCCAAGCGGACTTTCATGCATAAAATCAGCCAATTTCGTTGAAAAACCGCGGAGTACGGGCCCCGGAAAGACACATATATATATATACTAGTAATATAGGTCAGTGGCTGCGCTACGCGCGGCCACATTTAGTTGAAAGTTATGTCAACACACCCCGAATCTGTTATGCCATGCTATGCCAAAATATAAAGAAAATCTTGCTAAACAAGTATATGGCGCAAAGCGCAATAGGTGACCGCGGAGCGCATCCTTTATATAATCCTTTTAACTCAAAAATCAAGTCTGTGTTTTGTCAACCAATTTCAAAAGTAAGCACATATTAAGAATCGACATATAAGACTAGTGAACAAAAAATCAAGTCTTCTGTGCAATTCTCAAGACTTCAGGTACTACAGTGCAAAAACCGCATATTGCAATTTTCCAACTTTCTACCCAAATAAGTAATGTTTCAAATGCTTTGGGACCAGTTCCACCCCTCCAGTTCTTCCAAAAATGTTATTACCTTTCAGCAAAAAAAAGTTTGTCCAAATCCGTTGAGAATTCGTTATTTCTCAACATACCCCATTTTTCAAACTTTCTACCCAAAAAAGTAATGTTTCAAATTCTAAAATTCCGGGTTTACCCATCCAGATCTTTCTAAAATGTTATTACCTTTCAGCAAAAAAAAGTTTGTCCAAATCCGTTGAGAATTCACCATTTCTCAACATACCCCATTTTCCAACCTTTCTACCCCAAAAAGTAATGTTTCAAATGCTAAAATTCCCGGGTTTACCCATCCAGATCTTTCTAAAATGTTATTACCTTTCAGTAAAAAAAAGTTTGTCCAAATCCGTTGAGAATTCGTCATTTCTCAACATACCCCATTTTCCAACCTTTCTACCCAAAAAAGTAATGTTTCAAATGCTCAAATTCCGGGTCTACCCCTCCAGATCTTGCTAAAATGTTATTACCTTTCAGGGAAAAAAGTTTGTCCAAATCCGCTGAGAATTCGCAATTTCACAGCATACCCCATTTTTAAAGCTTTCTACCCAAAAAGTAATGTTTCAAATGCTAAAATTCCGGTACCTACCCCTCTTCAGATCTTCCTAAAATCTCATTACCTTTCAGGAAAAAAAAAGTTTGTCCAAATCCGTTGAAGAATTCGCCCGTTCCCAGCATTTCCAGACATACATATATACATATATACATACATATATATGAGGACAAAAGTTCAGTAACCTCTATAGACCGCGGAGCGGCCCTTCGGGCCGCTCCGCGGTCAAAAAAAAGAAAAAACATTTCAGAAATGACTGCTAAAAGACTGCGTTGGGTCACTCTCAAGACCAAACAACTCAGGTAAACTTGAGGTTATTCTCTAGGACAAATTGCACCACATTGTCCGAGATAATGCTTACTCAAACTTGCCTTGAAGGAATACTTTATTTATCCCAAAAACATCAGACTCACGGGTAGGCCAGAAAACGAAAAATTGGCTTCAGTCAATCCATTTTTTTTCCAAATATTTTATTTGAATCTTTGAAAAAAAACCAGTTAATTTTATGCAGAACTGTTGTAGCTTTAATTTAAAAAAAAGTCCGACAGAAAATGTTGAAAATTGGAGGAGCTATGAAGTTCCAAAGTCAAAAATTGTCCAAAAATCGCAAAAATGACTGTTTTCGATTGTTTCATATTTTCAACGTTTTCCGTGCATGGATCCCCCCAATTAATTTTGAATAACTTGTCAAGACCGATTCATAGAGCTATCATATGCCAGTATAAGTAAAGAATTCAGGGAGCGCCGAGACCCCTCCCAAAATGACATCACCCGTATTATATAAGATATGCGGACAGACGGACACAAAATGGGGTAAACTGCTTAAGCTGGCCTTGGCTGCCCCGCTGCTTCGGGCAGGGCGCCAGAGCTCCTCCGGCCTCCGGGCACGGGCGCGCACGGCCCCTACGCTTCGCCTAGCATGCTTCGCATGTTAGGCTACGCTCCGGGGCCTCCGCACCCGTGCCCTCCGGCCTCCGGAGCTCTGACTGCCCTGCCCTCCGCGGCAGGTGGCCTTCGGCCGCGCAAAAAATAGTGTTCGCAAATTTCGCCATTTTTCAACAGCCCTATTTTTAAATCTTTATACCCAAAAAGTAATGTTTCAAATGCTCCGTGACCAGTTCCACCCCTCCATATCTTCCTAAAATAGCATTACATTTCAGGAAAAGAAGTTTGTCCAAATCCGTTGAGAATTCACCATTACTCAACATCAGTGCTGTTAAGTAAAACTCGGCGGAGTTTCATTTCACATTCCACTTCACCCCTGAGAGTTTGTTACACTTTCCACTTAAGCTGTTTGGGGCCCAGTGGGTTTGGTTTCACTTTTCATTTCATTTTTCACTTTTCACTTTCCATTTTGACTTTTCACTTCTGGGCCTGGAAATTTGCTCGAAAATGGCTGCAAAACAAGACGAGATCAGTAAGAAGAAGCATGAACCATGGCAAACATTGAAACAGATGAATCTCCTTCCTATTTCAAAAGAGCACTGTTCAGCTGCATGATAACCTCAGTCTGCACCTTTTTAACAGAGAGGCTATTGCGGCGGCCATTGAGCAACAGGCCCATTTTGGAGAAGAGACGCTCCACTGAGGAGCTAGAAGATGGAATCGCTAGAAGGGCTAGGGCGATGTCCTTGAGAGGGGATGCGAGGATTGGCGTGGACTCCCGGTTCCGTGCCTTCACCTGCAGCCACCAGGCCACCTCCGTCATCTCTTAAACACATCCCTTCATTGTGTTAGTGAATGATCATTTAGTGACAGTGAGTGTGACACCCTTCTCAGCCTTGCTGTACTTCAGGCGCTCGTAGTTCTGCATTGCCTCCTTCAGCTGGTTGTAGGCTTCCTGCCGCTCCTTGATGTAGTCCGGGGTGTTGTCGGCAGGCTCCTCGTCTTCGGCAGCAGCAGCTTGGGGTGCAGCAGTAGAAGACTCGTCGAAGTTGTCGTCCATCAGGAGGCCAAAGTCGTACTTGGCACCAATGTCGTCTTCAGCCTCGCGTAGAAGACCTGTTGTGTACATCATAAATGGAAAGCAGTAAGTTAAATCTATGGAGGTGAAACCTTCCACAGGCCGATGACGCTTGGGCAGGGGCTCCACAGAGTCCTCGCGACTGGAACTGAGGGCGAGGGGGACGGTGGGACTGAGAGAGTCGGCGGAAGGTGGCTCCGGGAAGGCGTCGTCGATGATCTTGCAGCCCTCGATGTAGACGGCCTTCCGTGCAGCCTCCAGCAGGGCTCCGGTCAGCGCTTCTCGGTGCAGGTGGGACACGTACATCACCATGGCAGGTAGTGGTTCCCAGGCAACCTCGGGGTCATCCACAGCAGTCATCCTCAACATGTAGGGTGTCAGCTTTCAACGTAGCATAGCAAGCTCAGGGAAAGTAACTGCTTGAAGCGCTTGTGAAGCTGGGTCTTGAGAGCCTTGACAAAGGCCTTGACGGCGCTGGACTCGTCGTCCTTCTTCAGGAAGTCGCTGCACAGCTTGACAAGTGCCAGCACATCTTTCAGCACTCCTTCAAAGTAAGTCAAAAGTTGATTGGCAGTCAAATTGGAAAGTAGATGGTAAACGTGAAACAGCTGGGTTTCCTTCATGGCGGAGTCGGATGAAGTTGAGTGCCTCGAAGACCTTGCTGAGGGACTCCAGCTGCGCCCAGTTTTGAGCGGAGGGGGGCACGATCTTCTTGGCGGCGTTGGTGGTCAGGATGCTCTTGATGGTCTGCTGGTTGCGTAGAAGGGACTGCGCCATCGCGAAGTCTCCATACCACCGCACCACGATGCGGCACTTGATGGCGGAGCCTCCAGGAGCTGCTTTCACCTGTTCCCCCAGAGCCCGCCCACGGAACTTGGAGGCGAGTTTGCTGAAGCGGCAGAGCAGGTTGTCGATGCTGCGTGTTTGTGCGATGGCCTTTGTGATGGCACACTGGAGGCGATGGACAAAGCATAGGAGCTGGGTGACCTGTAAGAAATGCTAAGGTTAGCATTTCTAGGTTAGAATGCGGTAGAAAAGAAAGGGTAACCGAGAATTCGCGGCAGATCTTGGCAAGGTCCTCGTAGGGGATGGCATTCTCCAGCTCAGCAGTCTGGCCAGCGTAGGTGTCGGCGACGTCGATGTCGTATGGGTTGGCAGGATCGTCCTCCTCTTCCTCCTCGTCCTCGACATCCTCACCGTCTCTGCTGCCTTCCTCCCCAGAGCTGGCCTCAGCGGGCTGATCATCATCGTGGAGGTTGACGTCGTCGGGTAGGACGTGGAGGCGCTTCATCTCTGCCAGGTTGAACTGGTGGGCAAGATGACGAGCAAATCCAGCCTTCAGGTTACTCGCTCCGTCGCTGACGACCTATAGTGTTCAGTCCTAGTGAAAATTGGTAAGTGATAAGTGGTAAGTTAAATGATTGACCATCCACAGTTGGCGAGAGGAGAGGCCCATGTCGCTGATCCAGAGGTCGGCGAGGCAGTTCATGATCTCCTCAGCAGTAGCCCCTGGACACAGCTTTGGCGGAAGCGCGATGAAGATCGGGAGCTGTTTCTCGCGATCGACGTAGTACACACCGGCTCCTAGCCAGTGTGTGCCTGCCCTAAAAATATCAAAAACTGCTAAATTTCGCAGACGAATTGCTCAGTGCAAAAGAAAGTCAGGTAAA
Organism: Ptycholaimellus sp. GST1_10; assembly: GCA_030248095.1. Lineage (NCBI taxonomy): Eukaryota > Metazoa > Nematoda > Chromadorea > Chromadorida > Chromadoridae > Ptycholaimellus > Ptycholaimellus sp. GST1_10. Next base: position 6,746 of record JASANA010010209.1, read on the forward strand.
GCGATTGCCTGAAACATAAGGCTGCTGAGCTGCCGCTGAGAGGCATCAGACAGAAGGGGTGGTTACTTTGATGTCAACAAGTCCATGACGAGTGTGAGTCGGGGCTCCTTTTGCAGCGTCGCCTTCATTTTCTTGAGGAGATCTTCTGCGACGCTTTCTGCCAGACGAGCGACGTACTGACGAGATAGCGGTGGAAAGGCAGGGTTCATGGAGGCCATCATGTCGAGATACGCGGGGTTCTCGAACATGGCATAGGCCTGGAGGAATCAGTGCTAAACTGGAGTGGAATTGGAAAGACACAGAGAGAACCATGTTAGGGCAAGAGGCAGCGAAGGTTCCGACCTTGCGGGCCAGGTGCTTGAATTGGGAAGAAGAGCGGTCCATGAACTTTCGCTGCTCCGGAACGTCCTTCACTACGAAACGCTCCATAGCACCCGCACTGTCCTCATCCTCCTCCCCTTTCTCCGCAGCTGGACAGTCCATTTAGTCAGAAGTGGAAGGTGAAAAGGTGAAGTTGAAACCTAATTTCTGGATGGTCTCGATCTTGGCTCCAATTTCGGGATGATCCTTGCTGTGGTGGCGGTAGAAGTGTTGGATGAGGTTGCTAAGGGAGCCGTGCTTGTTCACCAGTAGGGTGCAGGGGATGCCGTCAGAGTCCGGCACATGGCAGGTTGTCCGTCCCTTCACTAGTGACCACCATCCTTTAGGAATCACCGTCCAAACCTCGCTGCTTCGAGGCCGCCCCATTTCAACTTACTTCACTCCACTCCACAAAACAGTAGAGCTTTCATCAACGCATCTAGCATAGTTCAGCAACACCCCCTTCCCTTATTCAGGCTAAAGTGTGCAGTTGTCTTACCTACATGCTCCACCACAGGCTTAAAGTCGTACTTCACAAAGCCATATTGCAAAGACAACCCAATGAATAAATTGTAAAATATATTTCTTGCTTCCATTGCTGCTGTACACTTGTACACAGAGCAGTCAAAGTGATGAGAAAGAGAAGCAAAAGGTGTTGGAAAAGTCAGCGTTTTATGACTTTGGCACAAGAAGAACGTCAGCTGGCATAAGAACAGCACAATCAGGGGGTGCGGGGAAATTTTTCCTCAAGGACATCGGCACAACAAGAACGTCAGCTGGCATAAGAACATCACAATCAGGGGGTGCGGAGAAATTTTTTCACCTTCTTTTCCACTTTAGGTGAAAAGTGAAACTGAAAGTGATAAGTGGAAAGTGAAACCCCTTTCACTTCACTTTCCGATACACCTAATTTCGGCATTTGGGTTTCATTTGGAATTTGAATTCACCCAAATTTCTGAAAAATAGTTTTTTTTCCACTTTTTTCCACTTTTCACCTGTTTTCCACTTTCCACCTTAACATCACTGCTTGGGGGGGTATTCTGGTCATAAGCCGGCACTACACCGTCACTTTATCCCATTTCAATCAAAACGAAATAAAACATCAATTATATATAACCGATATATTTGAAAAATGGTTAGTAATTGAAAAGTACAAACATCACAAAAATGGCAAGTTAATTTGAGACAATCAGTTCATCTCCCAAGAAAAATTGGCAATTGGTGGTTTAGCTGTTTTGAATGGCTCTAATATCAGTTTTTCTGTCTCAATTGCAAACATCGTTTTCTGAGTTTCATCAAGTGTTTTGGTATCATCTTCATTCCAATCAGAAAGAATACCAGCCAGCGTAGCATATGCTGGATTTTTGCGTGAAATGTGATGTCCATGTCTTATACGATGAATTTTGTCATGTTCTTGTGTTGTTTTCATTTGTGGGAAGATTGTGAACGATTTGGTGACCAATTTAGAATTTGGGTGAGGAATCGTAACAAGCTGTTTATCATTCTTAGTAAAAATCAAGTTAACCTCATTTTTCATATTTTCTTCTGGCTATTGTGATGATAATTCAGCATTAGTGTGAAAAGCATTTGGTTCGATGTTTTTGTGTGTTTGATGCTTTTTCTTGCAGCATATGGTTAGATTCAAAGCATACATGGGTACTAGACTTGCCACACCAACAACCAAATAGTACATGCTTGATTTCTTATGAATTAATGATGTTATGAGTTAAGTTAATAGTTAATTGGGTTGCATTAGTTTACGTGTAAAGTTGTGTTCGTTATGAGGCTCATTATTCGTTATACAGCATTTATACTGATCAGAGTCTTAACATTTAACGCTACTGCGATAAGAGGGGCTTTGGGCTAGGCTAACAGTAACATATGGTTAATGATACGTGTTGACAAGAGCAGAACATGTATGTTTTGCGGTGTAACTGTCAGATATCAAACTGCAACATTCAAACCATGAAAGATACAATTTCAGAGGTTCTGGTATTTTCCAAAATGCAACATAACTTAGCAGAGGTCTCCCTAATGATTGCATGCATAATTAAGATACCTGATTCTGAGGCAAACAACTCCTAGTATTTTATCACATGTCTCATTATTGCTTAGGTCTTTCTAAAAAGTATCATGATTGGCAAAAATGGATACAATACTATTAGGTTGCTTGAGCTGTATTGCAATTTTATGTCAAGGAAAATGGAAATGGAAACATATATCTTAAGTTTTTTTGCGCGGCCGCAGGCCGCCTGCCGCGGAGGGCAGGGCAGTCAGAGCTCCGGAGGCCGGAGGACATGGGTTGGCACGAACTTGGCTTATTTTTTTCATGAAGGTCCGTCTAGGCGGTGCCTCGGGATCATTTTTGGCGCTTGGCGTAATTTTTTGAATTTCGCCCAAAACTCAATCATAAATCATTGGGTTTTTAATGAAATTAGCTGAATTTTGGCAGGTACGTCCGTCAAAAGTAATATCTTGAAGCTTGCAAAAGGAATTATCGAAATTGTTATTATTTATTGATTTATAGTCAAAATCTAAAATCTTGATGTTTCAAAAATTTGAACATGCATAAGTCCATGGTTTTCCAATGAAATTAGCTGATTTTTGGTATTTACGTCCACGAAAGTGATATCTTGAAGCTGGCAAAAGGAAATGATTTTTTTATATATCCCGATTTATAGTGAAAAACCCAAAATCTCGATTATTCAAAAATTTGAACATGCATAATTCGTGGTTTTTCATTGAAATCTGTTGAATTTTGCCATGCATTTTTATCTAGGTGGTGTCTTGAAGTAAGGCCGCGCATCTTGGCAACAGCCAAGAATACCTTGTTTGATAGTGTAAATGACAAAATTATTTTTATTAATGCAACATATGCAACAATTGGATATTAAATGCAACAAAAACATTAGAGGTATTGCTATTGTAACCGCCACACCATCAGGTATCTCACCTACATTACTCCCTACCCGCACCCTGACAATTGTTCTGTCTGTTCTTTTCAGTTAAAAATTCTGCTTAACTACATGTAGGGCGAAAATTGACTGCACTCCTTTTGTTCATAGCCGATATTAACTTGTTTGTGTATCGTTATTTACAAGCAGCCAAATATTTCATTTTCTTAGTGATGATAAGGAAATTTCATCCAACTATTTTTAAGAGGAGTTTGATGCATAATACAAAATCAAAGGGGAAGGTAAAATTACTACACTCAAAGCATACACGTACAATAGCTACATGAAATACATGAGTAGGGTTTTACATTTGGTCAAAAGTCGGCCGGGAACTATTTCTGGTTCTGGTCACAGAATCATAATTCTGTATCCAATAGACGTCCAATTGTTCCTCCTCTTTAACACAGGAACAAGGTGGGTCACCTGAATAGGTTTGTCATGCTACCAGGATGGGTTTGGATGGGTTTTGGCCACTCCAAGTTTGTATCACACCCCATGAAGTTTGTTAATTATGCTGAGGTAACCTTTTGAAACCAGTCAGGGTGTATTTTTCAGTATAATAAATAGTATCAGTGTAATATTATAATAAGTTGTATTAATATTTGTAAACTTGTAAATACAATAACATGCAAATGTAATGGTCAGAAAACGTTTCAGGTAAAAACAAAAATGATGGAAAATGTTACAATAAAAACATTGATCTTAGGAGCTCTAGTAACTAATGTCATAACATGCATTGTGGTTGCAGTTTTAGTACTGGTTCTCATTAGATACACACAGAAGGTCATAGCTAATAATCTGGATCAAATTAACTTGAGCATGCATAAACTTCATATGCTTCTAGAAGAATATCGATTAAATAGTGCTTTATTAGCTGCACTCTGTGCTGACAAAGGTATTGGTCCAATACAGCTAGCTGATATATTTCATTCTGAGAACAATAAAATTGAACTGATTGAAAGTAGGTTTACTAAAATATCTCAATTCACAATTAATTTTATCCAATGGCCAGGATCAAAGTTTGTATCATGTGGATATCCCATGGAGCAGTACCTTACTCCATATCTTGCTTCTCTGGAACAAAAAGATAAAGAAAACAATGCAACAAAAAGATAAAAGCTTTTTTGCAGGATCGTGTCTAAATTTTAATATGTCCTTGTGTGATAATTATAAATTGATTGACTATTTTTTACCATTTTTACTTTCAGGGGTAAACTTTTTGACATAAACTATCAATTACATGGGTGTCGCCAGTAAAAAGAATGCGGGGGTGAACCTTAAGTTTCATCAGTTTGTATATGGCTAAACTACTAAAAACCATTCGTAAAAAGAGCAATGTTGGCATGTACAGATATGAAAAAACATGGCATGGGCAATATGGCATGGCTGATATGAAAAAACCCTAATTTTTGGTTCTTCAGTTTCTCTGAATCACGATAGATGTAGAGTCCTAAACAAAATATAAATTGATAGTAGAGGGATTACACACCACACATATTGATCAATATCTGACATTTGTCCATGCAATCAAACAATTAGGGCGACCTCAGTAGTAGTCAATAGGGTGAGACTTCATCCCTCGACTCCTCACCCCACGACTAACTAAACACAGAGTATAAGCTATGGTACGAAGCCGCCTATTCAAATTCCAACGTTAAGCATATGTACAACGAGTCTACTTCATGAACTTTTTGCACATGTTTCAAAAGACTTATAGCAGACGATCTTTTCAAGCTATGGTATGAACCCGCTGCTCTCGAATTTCAACGTTAAGCATATGTACAACGAGTCTACTTCATCAGGAATTTTTGCACATGTCTTCAAAAGACATATAAGCAA
>JASANA010010211.1:0-171121 GCA_030248095.1 Ptycholaimellus sp. GST1_10
GGCCATGCCATGAATGTGGAGGCTTTTGTCAAGGTGGCCTTCGTACCTGGTGCAGGAGCGCTTCCTCCTCTGGTCCTGGACCTCCGGCCTCCTCAACGCCACCCATCCCAGCTTCCCCTCTCAATCAGTCGGCAGCCGCCCCTGCCCTAGGCCATGCCATGAATGTGGAGGCTTTTGTCAAGGTGGCCTTCGTACCTGGTGCAGGAGCGCTTCCTCCTCTGGTCCTGGACCTCCGGCCTCCTCAACGCCACCCATCCCAGCTTCCCCTCTCAATCAGTCGGCAGCCGCCCCTGCCCTAGGCCATGCCATGAATGTGGAGGCTTTTGTCAAGGTGGCCTTCGTACCTGGTGCAGGAGCGCTTCCTCCTCTGGTCCTGGACCTCCGGCCTCCTCAACGCCACCCATCCCAGCTTCCCTCTCAATCAGTCGGCAGCCGCCCCTGCCCTAGGCCATGCCATGAATGTGGAGGCTTTTGTCAAGGTGGCCTTCGTACCTGGTGCAGGAGCGCTTCCTCCTCTGGTCCTGGACCTCCGGCCTCCTCAACGCCACCCATCCCAGCTTCCCCTCTCAATCAGTCGGCAGCCGCCCCTGCCCTAGGCCATGCCATGAATGTGGAGGCTTTTGTCAAGGTGGCCTTCGTACCTGGTGCAGGAGCGCTTCCTCCTCTGGTCCTGGACCTCCGGCCTCCTCAACGCCACCCATCCCAGCTTCCCCTCTCAATCAGTCGGCAGCCGCCCCTGCCCTAGGCCATGCCATGAATGTGGAGGCTTTTGTCAAGGTGGCCTTCGTACCTGGTGCAGGAGCGCTTCCTCCTCTGGTCCTGGACCTCCGGCCTCCTCAACGCCACCCATCCCAGCTTCCCCTCTCAATCAGTCGGCAGCCGCCCCTGCCCTAGGCCATGCCATGAATGTGGAGGCTTTTGTCAAGGTGGCCTTCGTACCTGGTGCAGGAGCGCTTCCTCCTCTGGTCCTGGACCTCCGGCCTCCTCAACGCCACCCATCCCAGCTTCCCCTCTCAATCAGTCGGCAGCCGCCCCTGCCCTAGGCCATGCCATGAATGTGGAGGCTTTTGTCAAGGTGGCCTTCGTACCTGGTGCAGGAGCGCTTCCTCCTCTGGTCCTGGACCTCCGGCCTCCTCAACGCCACCCATCCCAGCTTCCCCTCTCAATCAGTCGGCAGCCGCCCCTGCCCTAGGCCATGCCATGAATGTGGAGGCTTTTGTCAAGGTGGCCTTCGTACCTGGTGCAGGAGCGCTTCCTCCTCTGGTCCTGGACCTCCGGCCTCCTCAACGCCACCCATCCCAGCTTCCCCTCTCAATCAGTCGGCAGCCGCCCCTGCCCTAGGCCATGCCATGAATGTGGAGGCTTTTGTCAAGGTGGCCTTCGTACCTGGTGCAGGAGCGCTTCCTCCTCTGGTCCTGGACCTCCGGCCTCCTCAACGCCACCCATCCCAGCTTCCCCTCTCAATCAGTCGGCAGCCGCCCCTGCCCTAGGCCATGCCATGAATGTGGAGGCTTTTGTCAAGGTGGCCTTCGTACCTGGTGCAGGAGCGCTTCCTCCTCTGGTCCTGGACCTCCGGCCTCCTCAACGCCACCCATCCCAGCTTCCCCTCTCAATCAGTCGGCAGCCGCCCCTGCCCTAGGCCATGCCATGAATGTGGAGGCTTTTGTCAAGGTGGCCTTCGTACCTGGTGCAGGAGCGCTTCCTCCTCTGGTCCTGGACCTCCGGCCTCCTCAACGCCACCCATCCCAGCTTCCCCTCTCAATCAGTCGGCAGCCGCCCCTGCCCTAGGCCATGCCATGAATGTGGAGGCTTTTGTCAAGGTGGCCTTCGTACCTGGTGCAGGAGCGCTTCCTCCTCTGGTCCTGGACCTCCGGCCTCCTCAACGCCACCCATCCCAGCTTCCCCTCTCAATCAGTCGGCAGCCGCCCCTGCCCTAGGCCATGCCATGAATGTGGAGGCTTTTGTCAAGGTGGCCTTCGTACCTGGTGCAGGAGCGCTTCCTCCTCTGGTCCTGGACCTCCGGCCTCCTCAACGCCACCCATCCCAGCTTCCCCTCTCAATCAGTCGGCAGCCGCCCCTGCCCTAGGCCATGCCATGAATGTGGAGGCTTTTGTCAAGGTGGCCTTCGTACCTGGTGCAGGAGCGCTTCCTCCTCTGGTCCTGGACCTCCGGCCTCCTCAACGCCACCCATCCCAGCTTCCCCTCTCAATCAGTCGGCAGCCGCCCCTGCCCTAGGCCATGCCATGAATGTGGAGGCTTTTGTCAAGGTGGCCTTCGTACCTGGTGCAGGAGCGCTTCCTCCTCTGGTCCTGGACCTCCGGCCTCCTCAACGCCACCCATCCCAGCTTCCCCTCTCAATCAGTCGGCAGCCGCCCCTGCCCTAGGCCATGCCATGAATGTGGAGGCTTTTGTCAAGGTGGCCTTCGTACCTGGTGCAGGAGCGCTTCCTCCTCTGGTCCTGGACCTCCGGCCTCCTCAACGCCACCCATCCCAGCTTCCCCTCTCAATCAGTCGGCAGCCGCCCCTGCCCTAGGCCATGCCATGAATGTGGAGGCTTTTGTCAAGGTGGCCTTCGTACCTGGTGCAGGAGCGCTTCCTCCTCTGGTCCTGGACCTCCGGCCTCCTCAACGCCACCCATCCCAGCTTCCCCTCTCAATCAGTCGGCAGCCGCCCCTGCCCTAGGCCATGCCATGAATGTGGAGGCTTTTGTCAAGGTGGCCTTCGTACCTGGTGCAGGAGCGCTTCCTCCTCTGGTCCTGGACCTCCGGCCTCCTCAACGCCACCCATCCCAGCTTCCCCTCTCAATCAGTCGGCAGCCGCCCCTGCCCTAGGCCATGCCATGAATGTGGAGGCTTTTGTCAAGGTGGCCTTCGTACCTGGTGCAGGAGCGCTTCCTCCTCTGGTCCTGGACCTCCGGCCTCCTCAACGCCACCCATCCCAGCTTCCCCTCTCAATCAGTCGGCAGCCGCCCCTGCCCTAGGCCATGCCATGAATGTGGAGGCTTTTGTCAAGGTGGCCTTCGTACCTGGTGCAGGAGCGCTTCCTCCTCTGGTCCTGGACCTCCGGCCTCCTCAACGCCACCCATCCCAGCTTCCCCTCTCAATCAGTCGGCAGCCGCCCCTGCCCTAGGCCATGCCATGAATGTGGAGGCTTTTGTCAAGGTGGCCTTCGTACCTGGTGCAGGAGCGCTTCCTCCTCTGGTCCTGGACCTCCGGCCTCCTCAACGCCACCCATCCCAGCTTCCCCCTCTCAATCAGTCGGCAGCCGCCCCTGCCCTAGGCCATGCCATGAATGTGGAGGCTTTTGTCAAGGTGGCCTTCGTACCTGGTGCAGGAGCGCTTCCTCCTCTGGTCCTGGACCTCCGGCCTCCTCAACGCCACCCATCCCAGCTTCCCCTCTCAATCAGTCGGCAGCCGCCCCTGCCCTAGGCCATGCCATGAATGTGGAGGCTTTTGTCAAGGTGGCCTTCGTACCTGGTGCAGGAGCGCTTCCTCCTCTGGTCCTGGACCTCCGGCCTCCTCAACGCCACCCATCCCAGCTTCCCCTCTCAATCAGTCGGCAGCCGCCCCTGCCCTAGGCCATGCCATGAATGTGGAGGCTTTTGTCAAGGTGGCCTTCGTACCTGGTGCAGGAGCGCTTCCTCCTCTGGTCCTGGACCTCCGGCCTCCTCAACGCCACCCATCCCAGCTTCCCCTCTCAATCAGTCGGCAGCCGCCCCTGCCCTAGGCCATGCCATGAATGTGGAGGCTTTTGTCAAGGTGGCCTTCGTACCTGGTGCAGGAGCGCTTCCTCCTCTGGTCCTGGACCTCCGGCCTCCTCAACGCCACCCATCCCAGCTTCCCCTCTCAATCAGTCGGCAGCCGCCCCTGCCCTAGGCCATGCCATGAATGTGGAGGCTTTTGTCAAGGTGGCCTTCGTACCTGGTGCAGGAGCGCTTCCTCCTCTGGTCCTGGACCTCCGGCCTCCTCAACGCCACCCATCCCAGCTTCCCCTCTCAATCAGTCGGCAGCCGCCCCTGCCCTAGGCCATGCCATGAATGTGGAGGCTTTTGTCAAGGTGGCCTTCGTACCTGGTGCAGGAGCGCTTCCTCCTCTGGTCCTGGACCTCCGGCCTCCTCAACGCCACCCATCCCAGCTTCCCCTCTCAATCAGTCGGCAGCCGCCCCTGCCCTAGGCCATGCCATGAATGTGGAGGCTTTTGTCAAGGTGGCCTTCGTACCTGGTGCAGGAGCGCTTCCTCCTCTGGTCCTGGACCTCCGGCCTCCTCAACGCCACCCATCCCAGCTTCCCCTCTCAATCAGTCGGCAGCCGCCCCTGCCCTAGGCCATGCCATGAATGTGGAGGCTTTTGTCAAGGTGGCCTTCGTACCTGGTGCAGGAGCGCTTCCTCCTCTGGTCCTGGACCTCCGGCCTCCTCAACGCCACCCATCCCAGCTTCCCCTCTCAATCAGTCGGCAGCCGCCCCTGCCCTAGGCCATGCCATGAATGTGGAGGCTTTTGTCAAGGTGGCCTTCGTACCTGGTGCAGGAGCGCTTCCTCCTCTGGTCCTGGACCTCCGGCCTCCTCAACGCCACCCATCCCAGCTTCCCCTCTCAATCAGTCGGCAGCCGCCCCTGCCCTAGGCCATGCCATGAATGTGGAGGCTTTTGTCAAGGTGGCCTTCGTACCTGGTGCAGGAGCGCTTCCTCCTCTGGTCCTGGACCTCCGGCCTCCTCAACGCCACCCATCCCAGCTTCCCCTCTCAATCAGTCGGCAGCCGCCCCTGCCCTAGGCCATGCCATGAATGTGGAGGCTTTTGTCAAGGTGGCCTTCGTACCTGGTGCAGGAGCGCTTCCTCCTCTGGTCCTGGACCTCCGGCCTCCTCAACGCCACCCATCCCAGCTTCCCCTCTCAATCAGTCGGCAGCCGCCCCTGCCCTAGGCCATGCCATGAATGTGGAGGCTTTTGTCAAGGTGGCCTTCGTACCTGGTGCAGGAGCGCTTCCTCCTCTGGTCCTGGACCTCCGGCCTCCTCAACGCCACCCATCCCAGCTTCCCCTCTCAATCAGTCGGCAGCCGCCCCTGCCCTAGGCCATGCCATGAATGTGGAGGCTTTTGTCAAGGTGGCCTTCGTACCTGGTGCAGGAGCGCTTCCTCCTCTGGTCCCTGGACCTCCGGCCTCCTCAACGCCACCCATCCCAGCTTCCCCTCTCAATCAGTCGGCAGCCGCCCCTGCCCTAGGCCATGCCATGAATGTGGAGGCTTTTGTCAAGGTGGCCTTCGTACCTGGTGCAGGAGCGCTTCCTCCTCTGGTCCTGGACCTCCGGCCTCCTCAACGCCACCCATCCCAGCTTCCCCTCTCAATCAGTCGGCAGCCGCCCCTGCCCTAGGCCATGCCATGAATGTGGAGGCTTTTGTCAAGGTGGCCTTCGTACCTGGTGCAGGAGCGCTTCCTCCTCTGGTCCTGGACCTCCGGCCTCCTCAACGCCACCCATCCCAGCTTCCCCTCTCAATCAGTCGGCAGCCGCCCCTGCCCTAGGCCATGCCATGAATGTGGAGGCTTTTGTCAAGGTGGCCTTCGTACCTGGTGCAGGAGCGCTTCCTCCTCTGGTCCTGGACCTCCGGCCTCCTCAACGCCACCCATCCCAGCTTCCCCCTCTCAATCAGTCGGCAGCCGCCCCTGCCCTAGGCCATGCCATGAATGTGGAGGCTTTTGTCAAGGTGGCCTTCGTACCTGGTGCAGGAGCGCTTCCTCCTCTGGTCCTGGACCTCCGGCCTCCTCAACGCCACCCATCCCAGCTTCCCCTCTCAATCAGTCGGCAGCCGCCCCTGCCCTAGGCCATGCCATGAATGTGGAGGCTTTTGTCAAGGTGGCCTTCGTACCTGGTGCAGGAGCGCTTCCTCCTCTGGTCCTGGACCTCCGGCCTCCTCAACGCCACCCATCCCAGCTTCCCCTCTCAATCAGTCGGCAGCCGCCCCTGCCCTAGGCCATGCCATGAATGTGGAGGCTTTTGTCAAGGTGGCCTTCGTACCTGGTGCAGGAGCGCTTCCTCCTCTGGTCCTGGACCTCCGGCCTCCTCAACGCCACCCATCCCAGCTTCCCCTCTCAATCAGTCGGCAGCCGCCCCTGCCCTAGGCCATGCCATGAATGTGGAGGCTTTTGTCAAGGTGGCCTTCGTACCTGGTGCAGGAGCGCTTCCTCCTCTGGTCCTGGACCTCCGGCCTCCTCAACGCCACCCATCCCAGCTTCCCCTCTCAATCAGTCGGCAGCCGCCCCTGCCCTAGGCCATGCCATGAATGTGGAGGCTTTTGTCAAGGTGGCCTTCGTACCTGGTGCAGGAGCGCTTCCTCCTCTGGTCCTGGACCTCCGGCCTCCTCAACGCCACCCATCCCAGCTTCCCCTCTCAATCAGTCGGCAGCCGCCCCTGCCCTAGGCCATGCCATGAATGTGGAGGCTTTTGTCAAGGTGGCCTTCGTACCTGGTGCAGGAGCGCTTCCTCCTCTGGTCCTGGACCTCCGGCCTCCTCAACGCCACCCATCCCAGCTTCCCCTCTCAATCAGTCGGCAGCCGCCCCTGCCCTAGGCCATGCCATGAATGTGGAGGCTTTTGTCAAGGTGGCCTTCGTACCTGGTGCAGGAGCGCTTCCTCCTCTGGTCCTGGACCTCCGGCCTCCTCAACGCCACCCATCCCAGCTTCCCCTCTCAATCAGTCGGCAGCCGCCCCTGCCCTAGGCCATGCCATGAATGTGGAGGCTTTTGTCAAGGTGGCCTTCGTACCTGGTGCAGGAGCGCTTCCTCCTCTGGTCCTGGACCTCCGGCCTCCTCAACGCCACCCATCCCAGCTTCCCCTCTCAATCAGTCGGCAGCCGCCCCTGCCCTAGGCCATGCCATGAATGTGGAGGCTTTTGTCAAGGTGGCCTTCGTACCTGGTGCAGGAGCGCTTCCTCCTCTGGTCCTGGACCTCCGGCCTCCTCAACGCCACCCATCCCAGCTTCCCCTCTCAATCAGTCGGCAGCCGCCCCTGCCCTAGGCCATGCCATGAATGTGGAGGCTTTTGTCAAGGTGGCCTTCGTACCTGGTGCAGGAGCGCTTCCTCCTCTGGTCCTGGACCTCCGGCCTCCTCAACGCCACCCATCCCAGCTTCCCCTCTCAATCAGTCGGCAGCCGCCCCTGCCCTAGGCCATGCCATGAATGTGGAGGCTTTTGTCAAGGTGGCCTTCGTACCTGGTGCAGGAGCGCTTCCTCCTCTGGTCCTGGACCTCCGGCCTCCTCAACGCCACCCATCCCAGCTTCCCCTCTCAATCAGTCGGCAGCCGCCCCTGCCCTAGGCCATGCCATGAATGTGGAGGCTTTTGTCAAGGTGGCCTTCGTACCTGGTGCAGGAGCGCTTCCTCCTCTGGTCCTGGACCTCCGGCCTCCTCAACGCCACCCATCCCAGCTTCCCCTCTCAATCAGTCGGCAGCCGCCCCTGCCCTAGGCCATGCCATGAATGTGGAGGCTTTTGTCAAGGTGGCCTTCGTACCTGGTGCAGGAGCGCTTCCTCCTCTGGTCCTGGACCTCCGGCCTCCTCAACGCCACCCATCCCAGCTTCCCCTCTCAATCAGTCGGCAGCCGCCCCTGCCCTAGGCCATGCCATGAATGTGGAGGCTTTTGTCAAGGTGGCCTTCGTACCTGGTGCAGGAGCGCTTCCTCCTCTGGTCCTGGACCTCCGGCCTCCTCAACGCCACCCATCCCAGCTTCCCCTCTCAATCAGTCGGCAGCCGCCCCTGCCCTAGGCCATGCCATGAATGTGGAGGCTTTTGTCAAGGTGGCCTTCGTACCTGGTGCAGGAGCGCTTCCTCCTCTGGTCCTGGACCTCCGGCCTCCTCAACGCCACCCATCCCAGCTTCCCCTCTCAATCAGTCGGCAGCCGCCCCTGCCCTAGGCCATGCCATGAATGTGGAGGCTTTTGTCAAGGTGGCCTTCGTACCTGGTGCAGGAGCGCTTCCTCCTCTGGTCCTGGACCTCCGGCCTCCTCAACGCCACCCATCCCAGCTTCCCCTCTCAATCAGTCGGCAGCCGCCCCTGCCCTAGGCCATGCCATGAATGTGGAGGCTTTTGTCAAGGTGGCCTTCGTACCTGGTGCAGGAGCGCTTCCTCCTCTGGTCCTGGACCTCCGGCCTCCTCAACGCCACCCATCCCAGCTTCCCCTCTCAATCAGTCGGCAGCCGCCCCTGCCCTAGGCCATGCCATGAATGTGGAGGCTTTTGTCAAGGTGGCCTTCGTACCTGGTGCAGGAGCGCTTCCTCCTCTGGTCCTGGACCTCCGGCCTCCTCAACGCCACCCATCCCAGCTTCCCCTCTCAATCAGTCGGCAGCCGCCCCTGCCCTAGGCCATGCCATGAATGTGGAGGCTTTTGTCAAGGTGGCCTTCGTACCTGGTGCAGGAGCGCTTCCTCCTCTGGTCCTGGACCTCCGGCCTCCTCAACGCCACCCATCCCAGCTTCCCCTCTCAATCAGTCGGCAGCCGCCCCTGCCCTAGGCCATGCCATGAATGTGGAGGCTTTTGTCAAGGTGGCCTTCGTACCTGGTGCAGGAGCGCTTCCTCCTCTGGTCCTGGACCTCCGGCCTCCTCAACGCCACCCATCCCAGCTTCCCCTCTCAATCAGTCGGCAGCCGCCCCTGCCCTAGGCCATGCCATGAATGTGGAGGCTTTTGTCAAGGTGGCCTTCGTACCTGGTGCAGGAGCGCTTCCTCCTCTGGTCCTGGACCTCCGGCCTCCTCAACGCCACCCATCCCAGCTTCCCCTCTCAATCAGTCGGCAGCCGCCCCTGCCCTAGGCCATGCCATGAATGTGGAGGCTTTTGTCAAGGTGGCCTTCGTACCTGGTGCAGGAGCGCTTCCTCCTCTGGTCCTGGACCTCCGGCCTCCTCAACGCCACCCATCCCAGCTTCCCCTCTCAATCAGTCGGCAGCCGCCCCTGCCCTAGGCCATGCCATGAATGTGGAGGCTTTTGTCAAGGTGGCCTTCGTACCTGGTGCAGGAGCGCTTCCTCCTCTGGTCCTGGACCTCCGGCCTCCTCAACGCCACCCATCCCAGCTTCCCCTCTCAATCAGTCGGCAGCCGCCCCTGCCCTAGGCCATGCCATGAATGTGGAGGCTTTTGTCAAGGTGGCCTTCGTACCTGGTGCAGGAGCGCTTCCTCCTCTGGTCCTGGACCTCCGGCCTCCTCAACGCCACCCATCCCAGTTTCCCTACTCAATCATTCGGCAGCCGCCCCTGCCCTAGGCCATGCCATGAATGTGGAGGCTTTTGTCAAGGTGGCCTTCGTACCTGGTGCAGGAGCGCTTCCTCCTCTGGTCCTGGACCTCCGGCCTCCTCAACGCCACCCATCCCAGCTTCCCCTCTCAATCAGTCGGCAGCCGCCCCTGCCCTAGGCCATGCCATGAATGTGGAGGCTTTTGTCAAGGTGGCCTTCGTACCTGGTGCAGGAGCGCTTCCTCCTCTGGTCCTGGACCTCCGGCCTCCTCAACGCCACCCATCCCAGCTTCCCCTCTCAATCAGTCGGCAGCCGCCCCTGCCCTAGGCCATGCCATGAATGTGGAGGCTTTTGTCAAGGTGGCCTTCGTACCTGGTGCAGGAGCGCTTCCTCCTCTGGTCCTGGACCTCCGGCCTCCTCAACGCCACCCATCCCAGCTTCCCCTCTCAATCAGTCGGCAGCCGCCCCTGCCCTAGGCCATGCCATGAATGTGGAGGCTTTTGTCAAGGTGGCCTTCGTACCTGGTGCAGGAGCGCTTCCTCCTCTGGTCCTGGACCTCCGGCCTCCTCAACGCCACCCATCCCAGCTTCCCCTCTCAATCAGTCGGCAGCCGCCCCTGCCCTAGGCCATGCCATGAATGTGGAGGCTTTTGTCAAGGTGGCCTTCGTACCTGGTGCAGGAGCGCTTCCTCCTCTGGTCCTGGACCTCCGGCCTCCTCAACGCCACCCATCCCAGCTTCCCCTCTCAATCAGTCGGCAGCCGCCCCTGCCCTAGGCCATGCCATGAATGTGGAGGCTTTTGTCAAGGTGGCCTTCGTACCTGGTGCAGGAGCGCTTCCTCCTCTGGTCCTGGACCTCCGGCCTCCTCAACGCCACCCATCCCAGCTTCCCCTCTCAATCAGTCGGCAGCCGCCCCTGCCCTAGGCCATGCCATGAATGTGGAGGCTTTTGTCAAGGTGGCCTTCGTACCTGGTGCAGGAGCGCTTCCTCCTCTGGTCCTGGACCTCCGGCCTCCTCAACGCCACCCATCCCAGCTTCCCCTCTCAAACTGTCCTCCCCCCCCTGCCTTAGGCCGTGCGATGATTGATCTTGTCCACAGGTGCGGGTGCAGAGTTTGTTCAAGCTCAGCGAGCCTGGGGATGAGCCGGCCCTGAGCCAGCGATGTCTCCGTGTGGCGTCTGCGGGTGACCCTGAATGACAGCACGGAGGCAACTGGACAGGAAGGAAGCGATGGGTCGGAAGGGAAGGGAGGCCAGGGGCCTCAGAACCGGGAAGCCCCACTCTTCGCCCACTGTCTGCTTTGCGCCAATTTTCTTCTTCCCCTGCTCGCCTTCGCTTTGTTTCACTAATTGCCCAGCCCTATTGGCCTCAGAATCTTTATTGCCTTCTCTTACAAACTGCTGGCCTAGTAGGAATCATTTTAAGTTTCATTTGACCCTCTTCTTTAAAACTAATAAATTAAACAAGTGCTTTTATAGCGTTGGGCATTTGACGCATAAGCAATGAATTGGCAGACATGACATGACAGAACCTTTGGCAGACATGACACAAAGCTGCTTTTGCGAATAGAAACGAAAAACCTTCAATTGCAATCAAACAAGCAAAAACACGAAAATCATCCAAAAAGATGCAAGACGAAAAGACGGGCTGGGGGCGCTGACGGTTCGCCTTGCACCCTCGCGCCAGCCCAATACTATGAATTTGGCCAGGATTGGCTGTTATTTGCGCCCACTAATAGAGTCTCATATTCTGCAAAGCACTGCATTTCATGCATGCCTCCTGGCCTTACCCGTCTGCTCAGTTGTACTCAGAATAAGGTAGAGGGAGCTGGGAAGATGCTACAGGCGCTGCTCCTCATTTCGCTTGCACTGATTTCAGCAGCATGCGACCAGAACGCCTGCCGTCCGCCTTGCAAGTGAATCAATTTACGCTGCCAGCCTCAAGGCTGCGATTTAAAGCCTGCCGTGGCAGGCCATTTTGTAAATATTTGCAGTTGAATTGGATAGCTGGACTCTTGTTCACTCGGAGTCTTTTAGGCTAACACAAGGTGATCAAGCACTTGCATTGCAGGAAACCAAAAGTGTGCACTTCGGCCTATACTGGGAGAACAGTTTGTATTTGTATGAATCCACTTTTACTTGGCGACATAGCCGGCATGGGTCCTGACTCGAGACTCGAGGTAAACTTTTCAATATTGATCGCAAATAAGCAATTGACTGTTTTCCGCCTTTTGAACCACTGTTCTAGACTAGATGATGGACTGAAACCCTGAAACAAGAACTGAAACCCATGCTATCTGATGTAATTAGGCCCTCTTGTTCCATTCCCAGTGGTTTCAGTTCATAATTTTTGGTTTCAGCCCTATTTTCCCTTATCCGACCTATATTGACTGTTTTCCGCTTTTTGAACCACTGTTCTAGACTAGATGATGGACTGAAACCCTGAAACAAGAACTGAAACCCATGCTATCTGATGTAATTAGGCCCTCTTGTTCCATTCCCAGTGGTTTCAGTTCATAATTTTTGGTTTCAGCCCTATTTTCCCTTATCCGACCTATATTGACTGTTTTCCGCTTTTTGAACCACTGTTCTAGACTAGATGATGGACTGAAACTCTGAAACAAGAACTGAAACCCATGCTATCTGATGTAATTAGGCCCTCTTGTTCCATTCCCAGTGGTTTCAGTTCATAATTTTTGGTTTCAGCCCTATTTTCCCTTATCCGACCTATATTGACTGTTTTCCGCTTTTTGAACCACTGTTCTAGACTAGATGATGGACTGAAACTCTGAAACAAGAACTGAAACCCATGCTATCTGATGTAATTAGGCTCCCTTTTTCCATTCCCGGTGGTTTCAGGTCATAATTTTTGGTTTCAGCATACTTTCCCTTATCCGACCTATATTGACTGTTTTCCGCCTTTTGAACCACTGTTCTAGACTAGATGATGGACTGAAACCCTGAAACAAGAACTGAAACCCATGCTATCTGATGTAATTAGGCCCTTTTGTTCCATTCCCAGTGGTTTCAGTTCATAATTTTTGGTTTCAGCCCTATTTTCCCTTATCCGACCTATATTGACTGTTTTCCGCTTTTTGAACCACTGTTCTAGACTAGATGATGGACTGAAACCCTGAAACAAGAACTAAAACCCATGCTATCTGATGTAATTAGGCCCTCTTGTTCCATTCCCAGTGGTTTCAGTTCATAATTTTTGGTTTCAGCCCTACTTTCCCTTATCCGACCTATATTGACTGTTTTCCGCCTTTTGAACCACTGTTCTAGACTAGATGATGGACTGAAACCCTGAAACAAGAACTGAAACCCATGCTATCTGATGTAATTAGGCCCTCTTGTTCCATTCCCAGTGGTTTCAGTTCATAATTTTTGGTTTCAGCCCTATTTTCCCTTATCCGACCTATATTGACTGTTTTCCGCCTTTTGAACCACTGTTCTAGACTAGATGATGGACTGAAACCCTGAAACAAGAACTGAAACCCATGCTATCTGATGTAATTAGGCCCTCTTGTTCCATTCCCAGTGGTTTCAGTTCATAATTTTTGGTTTCAGCCCTATTTTCCCTTATCATCCGACCTATATTGACTGTTTTCCGCTTTTTGAACCACTGTTCTAGACTAGATGATGGACTGAAACTCTGAAACAAGAACTGAAACCCATGCTATCTGATGTAATTAGGCCCTCTTGTTCCATTCCCAGTGGTTTCAGTTCATAATTTTTGGTTTCAGCCCTATTTTCCCTTATCCGACCTATATTGACTGTTTTCCGCTTTTTGAACCACTGTTCTAGACTAGATGATGGACTGAAACTCTGAAACAAGAACTGAAACCCATGCTATCTGATGTAATTAGGCTCCCTTTTTCCATTCCCGGTGGTTTCAGGTCATAATTTTTGGTTTCAGCATACTTTCCCTTATCCGACCTATATTGACTGTTTTCCGCCTTTTGAACCACTGTTCTAGACTAGATGATGGACTGAAACCCTGAAACAAGAACTGAAACCCATGCTATCTGATGTAATTAGGCCCTTTTGTTCCATTCCCAGTGGTTTCAGTTCATAATTTTTGGTTTCAGCCCTATTTTCCCTTATCCGACCTATATTGACTGTTTTCCGCTTTTTGAACCACTGTTCTAGACTAGATGATGGACTGAAACCCTGAAACAAGAACTAAAACCCATGCTATCTGATGTAATTAGGCCCTCTTGTTCCATTCCCAGTGGTTTCAGTTCATAATTTTTGGTTTCAGCCCTACTTTCCCTTATCCGACCTATATTGACTGTTTTCCGCCTTTTGAACCACTGTTCTAGACTAGATGATGGACTGAAACCCTGAAACAAGAACTGAAACCCATGCTATCTGATGTAATTAGGCCCTCTTGTTCCATTCCCAGTGGTTTCAGTTCATAATTTTTGGTTTCAGCCCTATTTTCCCTTATCAGACCTATATTGACTGTTTTCCGCTTTTTGAACCACTGTTCTAGACTAGATGATGGACTGAAACCCTGAAACAAGAACTGAAACCCATGCTATCTGATGTAATTAGGCCCTCTTGTTCCATTCCCAGTGGTTTCAGTTCATAATTTTTGGTTTCAGCCCTATTTTCCCTTATCCGACCTATATTGACTGTTTTCCGCTTTTTGAACCACTGTTCTAGACTAGATGATGGACTGAAACTCTGAAACAAGAACTGAAACCCATGCTATCTGATGTAATTAGGCCCTCTTGTTCCATTCCCAGTGGTTTCAGTTCATAATTTTTGGTTTCAGCCCTATTTTCCCTTATCCGACCTATATTGACAGTTTTCCGCTTTTTGAACCACTGTTCTAGACTAGATGATGGACTGAAACTCTGAAACAAGAACTGAAACCCATGCTATCTGATGTAATTAGGCTCCCTTTTTCCATTCCCGGTGGTTTCAGGTCATAATTTTTGGTTTCAGCATACTTTCCCTTATCCGACCTATATTGACTGTTTTCCGCCTTTTGAACCACTGTTCTAGACTAGATGATGGACTGAAACCCTGAAACAAGAACTGAAACCCATGCTATCTGATGTAATTAGGCCCTTTTGTTCCATTCCCAGTGGTTTCAGTTCATAATTTTTGGTTTCAGCCCTATTTTCCCTTATCCGACCTATATTGACTGTTTTCCGCTTTTTGAACCACTGTTCTAGACTAGATGATGGACTGAAACCCTGAAACAAGAACTAAAACCCATGCTATCTGATGTAATTAGGCCCTCTTGTTCCATTCCCAGTGGTTTCAGTTCATAATTTTTGGTTTCAGCCCTATTTTCCCTTATCCGACCTGTATTGACTGTTTTCCGCTTTTTGAACCACTGTTCTAGACTAGATGATGGACTGAAACCATGAAACAAGAACTGAAACCCATGCTATCTGATGTAATTAGGCCCTCTTGTTCCATTCCCAGTGGTTTCAGTTCATAATTTTTGGTTTCAGCCCTATTTTCCCTTATCCGACCTATATTGACTGTTTTCCGCTTTTTGAACCACTGTTCTAGACTAGATGATGGACTGAAACTCTGAAACAAGAACTGAAACCCATGCTATCTGATGTAATTAGGCTCCCTTTTTCCATTCCCGGTGGTTTCAGTTCATAATTTTTGGTTTCAGCATACTTTCCCTTATCCGACCTATATTGACTGTTTTCCGCCTTTTGAACCACTGTTCTAGACTAGATGATGGACTGAAACCCTGAAACAAGAACTGAAACCCATGCTATCTGATGTAATTAGGCCCCCTTTATCCATCCCGGTGGTTTCAGTTCATAATTTTTGGTTTCAGCCCTACTTTCCCTTATCCGACCTATATTGACTGTTTTCCGCCTTTTGAACCACTGTTCTATTCTAGATGATGGACTGAAACCCTGAAACAAGAACTAAAACCCATGCTATCTGATGTAATTAGGCCCTCTTGTTCCATTCCCGGTGGTTTCAGTTCATAATATTGGTTTCAGCCCTACTTTCCCTTATCCAACCTATATTGACTTTTCTTCACCATTTGGACCACTGTTCTAGGCTAGATGATGGACTGAAACCCTGAAACAAGAACTGAAACCCATGCTATCTGATGTAATTAGGCCCCCTTTTTCCATTCCCGGTGGTTTCAGTTCATAATATTGGGTTTCAGCCCTATTTTCCCTATCCAACCTATATTGACTTTTCTTCACCATTTGGACGACTGTTCTAGGCTAGATGATGGACTGAAACCCTGAAACAAGAACTGAAACCCATGCTATCTGATGAAATTAGGCCCCCTTTTTCCATTCCCAGTGGTTTCAGTTCATAATATTGGGTTTCAGCCCTATTTTCCCCTATCCAACCTATATTGACTTTTCTTCACCATTTGGACGACTGTTCTAGGCTAGATGATGGACTGAAACCCTGAAACAAGAACTGCAACCCATGCAATCTGATGAAATTAGGCCCCCTTTTTCCATTCCCGGTGGTTTCAGTTCATAATATTGGGTTTCAGCCCTACTTTCCCCTATCCAACCTATATTGACTTTTCTTCACCATTTGGACGACTGTTCTAGGCTAGATGATGGACTGAAACCCTGAAACAAGAACTGAAACCCATGCTATCTGATGAAATTAGGCCCCCTTTTTCCATTCCCGGTGGTTTCAGTTCATAATATTGGGTTTCAGCCCTACTTTCCCCTATCCAACCTATATTGACTTTTCTTCACCATTTGGACGACTGTTCTAGGCTAGATGATGGACTGAAACCCTGAAACAAGAACTGAAACCCATGCTATCTGATGTAATTAGGCCCCCTTTTTCCATTCCCGGTGGTTTCAGTTCATAATATTGGGTTTCAGCCCTACTTTCCCCTATCCAACCTATATTGACTTTTCTTCACCATTTGGACGACTGTTCTAGGCTAGATGATGGACTGAAACCCTGAAACAAGAACTGAAACCCATGCTATCTGATGAAATTAGGCCCCCTTTTTCCATTCCCGGTGGTTTCAGTTCATAATATTGGGTTTCAGCCCTACTTTCCCCTATCCAACCTATATTGACTTTTCTTCACCATTTGGACGACTGTTCTAGGCTAGATGATGGACTGAAACCCTGAAACAAGAACTGCAACCCATGCTATCTGATGAAATTAGGCCCCCTTTTTCCATTCCCGGTGGTTTCAGTTCATAATATTGGGTTTCAGCCCTACTTTCCCCTATCCAACCTATATTGACTTTTCTTCACCATTTGGACGACTGTTCTAGGCTAGATGATGGACTGAAACCCTGAAACAAGAACTGAAACCCATGCTATCTGATGAAATTAGGCCCCCTTTTTCCATTCCCGGTGGTTTCAGTTCATAATATTGGGTTTCAGCCCTACTTTCCCCTATCCAACCTATATTGACTTTTCTTCACCATTTGGACGACTGTTCTAGGCTAGATGATGGACTGAAACCCTGAAACAAGAACTGAAACCCATGCTATCTGATGTAATTAGGCCCCCTTTTTCCATTCCCGGTGGTTTCAGTTCATAATATTGGGTTTCAGCCCTACTTTCCCCTATCCAACCTATATTGACTTTTCTTCACCATTTGGACGACTGTTCTAGGCTAGATGATGGACTGAAACCCTGAAACAAGAACTGCAACCCATGCTATCTGATGAAATTAGGCCCCCTTTTTCCATTCCCGGTGGTTTCAGTTCATAATATTGGGTTTCAGCCCTACTTTCCCCTATCCAACCTATATTGACTTTTCTTCACCATTTGGACGACTGTTCTAGGCTAGATGATGGACTGAAACCCTGAAACAAGAACTGCAACCCATGCTATCTGATGAAATTAGGCCCCCTTTTTCCATTCCCGGTGGTTTCAGTTCATAATATTGGGTTTCAGCCCTACTTTCCCCTATCCAACCTATATTGACTTTTCTTCACCATTTGGACGACTGTTCTAGGCTAGATGATGGACTGAAACCCTGAAACAAGAACTGAAACCCATGCTATCTGATGAAATTAGGCCCCCTTTTTCCATTCCCGGTGGTTTCAGTTCATAATATTGGGTTTCAGCCCTACTTTCCCCTATCCAACCTATATTGACTTTTCTTCACCATTTGGACGACTGTTCTAGGCTAGATGATGGACTGAAACCCTGAAACAAGAACTGAAACCCATGCTATCTGATGAAATTAGGCCCCCTTTTTCCATTCCCGGTGGTTTCAGTTCATAATATTGGGTTTCAGCCCTACTTTCCCCTATCCAACCTATATTGACTTTTCTTCACCATTTGGACGACTGTTCTAGGCTAGATGATGGACTGAAACCCTGAAACAAGAACTGCAACCCATGCTATCTGATGAAATTAGGCCCCCTTTTTCCATTCCCGGTGGTTTCAGTTCATAATATTGGGTTTCAGCCCTACTTTCCCCTATCCAACCTATATTGACTTTTCTTCACCATTTGGACGACTGTTCTAGGCTAGATGATGGACTGAAACCCTGAAACAAGAACTGCAACCCATGCTATCTGATGAAATTAGGCCCCCTTTTTCCATTCCCGGTGGTTTCAGTTCATAATATTGGGTTTCAGCCCTACTTTCCCCTATCCAACCTATATTGACTTTTCTTCACCATTTGGACGACTGTTCTAGGCTAGATGATGGACTGAAACCCTGAAACAAGAACTGAAACCCATGCTATCTGATGTAATTAGGCCCCCTTTTTCCATTCCCGGTGGTTTCAGTTCATAATATTGGGTTTCAGCCCTACTTTCCCCTATCCAACCTATATTGACTTTTCTTCACCATTTGGACGACTGTTCTAGGCTAGATGATGGACTGAAACCCTGAAACAAGAACTGAAACCCATGCTATCTGATGTAATTAGGCTCCCTTTTTCCATTCCCGGTGGTTTCAGTTCATAATTTTTGGTTTCAGCATACTTTCCCTTATCCGACCTATATTGACTGTTTTCTGCCTTTTGAACCACTGTTCTAGACTAGATGATGGACTGAAACCCTGAAACAAGAACTGAAACCCATGCTATCTGATGTAATTAGGCTCGCTTTTTCCATTCCCGGTGGTTTCAGTTTATATTTTTTTTTGTCCACACATTCTCTCTTATCCGACCTATATTGACTGTTTTCCGCCTTTTGAACCACTCTTCTAGACTAGATGATGGACTGAAACCCTGAAACAGGAACTGAAACCCATGCTATCTGATGTAAGAATTGGATTTGTTTGGATATGAGGGCTGTTTTCTGAGGCCCCTGCCTCATCAGCTTAAGGATCATCTAGCCTGGAACAGTCGTCCAAAAGGTGAAGAACAGTCACTATAGGTCGGATAAGGGAAAAATAGAGCTGAAATCAAAAATTATTGTCGCTGTCTACCAGACATTCTGGTTTCCTTGGAGTTTCAAAAAACACTTGAATCTGTCTTGCTTTCTTCCAACTATTTTGTATTTACAACTCTAGACGCAGTCCATATGCCCAAGCACTGCGCAACATACCAGACATCCAGGAAGCTTCTTTCAACCAGCGACGACAACAGGAAAAGAGAGGGAGGAAGGGAGGGGAGGGGCGGAGGAATCAGCACCGCCGCGGGCTTCTCCACCAGCCCCTCCTCTCTCCTCCTCTCGCGCTTCACAGCGTCCCCGACCCGACGAGAGGGGAGAGAATCCGGAGGCGCTCGAGACCAATCTACGGGGAAGAGGGAAGGAAACAGCAAGGAGAGAAGCACAAAAAAAGGGAGAAAGCACAGCCTCCTCTATCTTCTCTCTCTCTCTCGCTCTATCGCAAAAGAGACAACAGAAAGGAAAAGAAGGAAAAGCCAAGAAGAGACAAAAAAGAGCAACACAAAACCCAACAAATACCGCGAACAGCCAGAAGCCAAGACAGAGTACCACCAGAACACAAAGGAAGGGAAAGAAACCAAAAAAAAAAACCACAAAGGAAAAGAGAAAAGAGAAAAATCATTCAGCAGCAGCCAGAACAAGAAGGAAGAACAGCAAAAAGGCGAAGGGGAAAAGAAACAAAAAAAAAAAAACCACAGAAGAAAGGGCAAAAGACACACATCATCTTTCCTCAGCCACACAGCCGAAAAAAAGAGAAAGACAAGCAGCAAAACAAGACCGCCCCGCCACCACACCAAAAAAAAAGAAAAAAAAGAAAACAGAAAACAAACAAAAACAAAAAAACACTCGCCACAACAAAAAAAAACAAAAAAAAAAAAAAAAGCACAATACAAAACAAATCATAAATCATATTGCCCACCCCCCAGACAGAGCAGAAAGAAAAGCCCAAAAAAAAGAAAAAAAAAAAAAAACAAAAAAAAAAACCCATCCCCCAACACCAACAGGAAGCAGGCACAAAAAAATAAAGCACACCCAGAAAACAACAAAGAAGAACAAAAAAAAACAAAGAAAAAACACCCAAAAAAAACAAACACCAAAAGACCAAAAGCCACACAAAACCACCAGCCCCCAACAAACCCACAACCACCAGCCCAAAAAACCAACAACCCACAAACACAAAGAAAAACAAAAACCCCAAAGAAAACCCACAAAGAAAAACAAAAAGACCCCACCCAAACAAAAACACACCAAAACAAAAAAAACCACCAACCCAAAACCAAAAAAAACAAAAAACAGCATTAATGTGATCTGCCAAAAGCATAAATTCACTGTTTTTCATGCATGTTCTGTTCGAAACGTTTCTAGGCATTTAAAAGAAACAGGATGAAAACCACGAATCTGTCGTATGTCTCGAATGCAGTGGACTGATCGTAGCATGCCTGCATATCGAAGCGGGCTCTTTGCAGCCCATTGTAAGTGATGAGCAGGTGAATGTTCTCCAGGCCCAGCCAAAAGCTCCCGTTCAGAGGACCAAAACCATCCTTGTAATCTTGCCAGCGGCGCGTGAAGTTCGTCCTTCCATCCACATGGCTGAAAACATGCAGATTTAGGCGATTGCAATATCCAAATTAAAAGAAACATATTTGTTGCTAAATTACAAGCAAATCTACCAGGCGGTAATTTTTACGCGTTTTTTGGGGAGGAGTAGAAATGAGGAATTAAAATCTGCATTGAGGACCTCTAAATCAAAATTTAAAATTTTTGGCGTTTTTAAGCAAACTTTTGAGTGTGATTGTGCGAAGTTTGAGATGGACTAAGATTCAAAAAATTGATTTTTTGAAGCCGTACGCTGAAGCTGTAAGTTGTCCTTTTACATGTTCCAAAACCGAACCTCACGCATCTAGCCCCAATACATGTCTGTCATCCTCCGCTTCCAAGACGGTCAGTGCAGTCTTTTCAAGAATGCGAGTTAAAGCTAAACTGAATTGCCTACAATAGCAAACACCACCAACCGCTGTATGACTGTGAGGCCGCCGTTGGCCATGTCGCAGGGCGCTCGAACGTTCCTCATTTTGGCCCCATCAAAAAGATGCAAAGTGTAAACGCCGTCCGCCCTCTGCCCAGCCCGGTAGTAGTCGGCACAGGTAAAGCTGCGGATGGGGGCCGCGGTGGTGGTTGGAGCCCGACTGACGGGCAGGAGGCTGGCAGGGTAGAACAAGGCTGCCCTGCAACCTTTATGCTTACGAAAGAAGAAATAAAAGGGATGCAGATGTAGGGAAAAGGGAAATAAAGGGGAAAGGAGAAGAAAATGCATCTAGAGTAATTTGGTGATTCAAATTAAGGGTAGTCAACCATCGACGTGGAGAGCTTGGGTCGCCTAGCTCAGCCTCAATGTGGATGGAGAAGAAGGACTCCTGGACGGTGAGCAGGGTGTCATTGCAGGTGCTGTTGGAGCACCTTTAGTTTTTATGCCTTCTTTGGCTTCAAACAGTTTGAAAACAAGCCTGTTTGACCACAATTCTCTAGGAAGTATTCTACTTGATACGTAAGTTTTCTTAAATTCTCAGCCTATTAGTAATTCAATTACCATCTGCAGCTTTGCCAAAGAAGAGAAGAACGCACTAGAATTAAAATATATCCTACAATGATTCTATGGCGAGAGGTTAAAATGGTTCGTCAGTTTTGAGTACATTATTTATTTTAGAAGGGAGTTCCCCACTTACTCTGCGATGATGTTCCAGAGGCCATCGGAAATGCGGAGGCGATCTTGGGGTCCCAGCTGGAAGTCCAGCCATCGCAAAGCCAATGCCTCACCTTCTTCCCCGCGCAGAAGGTTGAGGCAGCTCATCGGGTAGCAGTAATCGTTGGGGTAGCCTTTTGTTCACCATAATCAATCACCCTATTGCAACAGCAGTCTTCAATTGCCTGGGGACAAGAAAAGGCCGGAATTTTCGCCGGGCTCTATTCGGATGACCTCGTCTCCGCAATCGCAACCTGCAACAAAGGCCTAGAGTGAAATGGTAGTCGCGTAGTAAAATTGTTCTGAATTTTGATAAATTTACTATTTAGATTGGTGAATTCGAATTGAAGGAAATGGATTAAAGAAGGAATAAAATGGGTAAATTGAATAATTGAGAAGGAGCTATATTTGGTTATTACCGCTGCTTTCAGCAAGCAAGAAGAATAAGGTAGTGACTAAAGCTCCAAGCATCCCCTTTGCCATGTTGTTTAAGTGGTTACGAAAAGTGACTGCAGCAGACTGAACTCATGACCCGCCGACTTTTATGTCTTGTGTCTTAATGTCTTCTAGATAAAGTCATGAGCTGTTTGAACATGAGACCTAAACTGAGGCATAGGATCCACTAACGCACACCCTTGTTTATCACTGCCCTATTTTAATGAACTATAAAAGTTTTCGGAGTAAACAATTGGGATCGAGCGACCAGAGAAGACCATTTTACGCATTGAAAACATTATTTAATTTTGCTCCCGTGGAAAAGCAGTTGGCGGACTGAATTTCTTGTCTGGCTTTTTTGCGCGGCCGAAGGCCGCCTGCCGCGGAGGGCAGGGCAGTCAGAGCTCCGGAGGCCGGAGGGCATGGGTGCGGAGGCCCCGCAGCGTAGCCTAGCATGTGAAGCATGCTAGGCGAAGCGTAGGGGCCGTAGCACCCGTGCCCGGAGGCCGGAGGAGCTCTGGCGCCCTGCCCGAAGCGGCGGGCGGCCAAGGCCAGCTTAACCAGTTACCCCATTTTTGCGTCCGTCTGTCCGCATATATATATATATATATGTCTGTCCAGGGCTGGGCCTCCGCGGTTTTTCAACGAAATTGGCTGATTTTTTGCATGAAAGTCCGCCTAGGTGGTATCTCCAGGCCATTTTTTGGGCTTGGCGTAATTTTTCGATTTTCGTCCAAAACTCAAGTTTTTGATGTTTCAAACTACTAAAATTCATAAATCACTGGTTTTTCAACGAAATTGGCTGATTTTTTGCATGAAAGTCCGCCTGGGTGATATCTCCAGGCCATTTTTTGGGCTTGACGTAATTTTTCGATTTTTGCCCAAAACTCAATTTTTTGATGTTTCAAAGTACGAAAATTCATAAATCACTGGTTTTTCAACGAAATTGGCTGGTTTTTGGCAGGTACGTCCGTCGAAATGGTATCTTGAAGCTGGCAAAAGGAATTTCCGAAATATTTGTTATTTCTCAGTTTATGGCCAAAAACCTAAATTCTTGATGTTTCAAAAATTTGAACATCCATAAATTGATGGTTTTTCAATGAAATCAGTTGAATTTTGGCATGTACGTCTCTTATGGTGATATATTGAACATTTATTTCGACACATTTATTATTTCTTGATTTATAGTCAAGAACCTAAAATCTTGATGTTTCAAAATTTCGAACATCCGTAAATTACTGGTTTTTCAATAAACTCAGCTTAGATTTGGCAGATACATTTGCTGCGGCAGTATCTTAAAGCAGTTAAAAGGAATTGCTTAGCTTATTATCTGGAACAAAGGCCGCGCATCTTGGCAACAGCCGAGAATACCTTGTCTTAGTATGTTTGCTTTGAGCCTGATGAGATCCTGCTTGAGCGTGAAAACTTACATTATTTGTTAATCGTAAATCAGAAAATGTGCATTTTTGTAAACGGTTGTTTTAGACTGACGCATCAAAGCCTCTAATCATTAAAAAAATGCAAATTGAGAAGTTACTAAAATTGTAGTGCTTGCTTTGCATGTGAATGCTACGAAAGGCAGATGATGATGATAAAACGTTTAAAAAGAATTGCAAATGATTTTGAACATGCGCCTTTCATGACCCCTGAAAAGCAGCTGGTATCAAAACAAAAAGTCAGAGCGAGAGATCCGAATGCATTATTGCGCTCTGCTGTTACCCTATCCACATTGCCAGCAATCCTCTGCACTGCCCATCATCAGACCCATTATGGAGCAAAACAAGGTGAGCAATCAGTCCATCCTCAGCCTGTCCTTTGATCCAAGCTTTTTCAAAAATCCATCAAAAACCATTTCGGACCGAATTCCATGCTCAGGTGGAGTGTGGGACAGAAGAGCAGGACAGCAGACTGCTGAGCCTGCTGGAGAGATTTCCGCACCTGGCCAAGCGGATCCTGGACCACCTGCCCATCAAGGACTGGGCCAAACTCCAGCACCTCTGCCGCGCTCTCCGCACCGCCGTCCGCCGCCATGCTCGACCCACCTCGATGAAGCTGCACAGCCGCTTTGACCAAGGCCGGCGCGGCATTCACTACCTCCACATCGGGCGTCCCTCTTCGCGAACATTCGGCGTCCAGCCTCCCTACCCTGTCCAAAGGCGAAAATAGAGACCATAGTTGGCTGCAGATGATTGGGGAGGAGAAAGAAGGGGCCGTCCGCGACCTACTGAAGGCGGCCGGCAGTCGCTGGGACCTGAGCCAGCTCAGCAAGCTCCAACTGAACATCACCTGGGAGGAGGAGGATGACTGGGACTACTGCCCGTGCTGCTGCCCTCGACGGCGACACGTCTCCCGCGACGGCTTCCTGCGTCGCCTGCTGGAGCTGGAGGAGCTGGCCAGCTTCGGCCTGGCTCAGCTGCGCCATCTGGAGCTGGTGATCGGGGACACGGACTGCTACCAGCGCCTGTCCTGGCTGCCGAGGGTGGTGGGGCGGCTGGAGTCCGCGGAAGGAGAATTCCGCAGTGTTCTGGATCTCCCCGGACTCTCAGAGGCGCCGCTTCGTCTGGTCAAGATCGCTCCACCTGGGGAGGAGGATTGGTGGCCGGAGTCTCTCTCGGCGGCAGCCTTCCCCTCCGCTCTGCAAGAGCTTCACATCGATGGCAGTTTAGTCTATATTTTGGCCCGCTATTGACTGAGCATGAAAAAGGCTGCCAGCTAATCCTAAGGCCACTAGATAACTTGAGCTTGAACATTATGCATTCATTGACAAAGTTCTGAGAAAATAAGGTCAAATGTTCTACTTGGAAACGTTTTGGTTTTTGGTACTTGGAAACGCATTATATCTTTTGACCCCTTAATTTGTAGCATTTTTTGAATTTTCGTAAGATAATCAATTTTTTTATTGTTTTTCAAAATAGTTTTTTTTATATTTTTTGGTTTTTACCATAATACCTTGCATTTTGAAAATACTATTTTGAAAATTTAGGATAACGAATATTTGAGAAAAAAATATGTCCAGCTAAAGTGCAATGTCACAAAGTGTGATGTTATAACGTAAGCTAATCCTGGATGTTGCAAAAAAATGTGCTGACATAATTTTGTGTGCAAATTTGCCTTCGCACTCTCCTGGTGTTAATGAAGAGTAAGCAGTCGCAGGATTCTTCGAGGACGACTATGAAAACTTGGAGCAAAACTTCCTGGTGGAGCTGCTGCAGCGGTGTCCGGGCCTGGCGAAGTACAAGACGGACAGCTCCTGCTCCAACTGGGACGTGGAAGCCGTTCTGATGGCCTGTCTCTCGGCCTCTCGCAGCTTCTCCTGGGAAGCTGCCAGCCTCTACGAGGATGAAGAGATGGAGTCGGATGAGGAGGTAGAGACGGATGAGGAGATGGAGGAAGCGGAAGGGATGGAGGAAGCGGAAAAGCCGCAGCAGAGACTCTGGATCACCAAACTACTTCGCCGCCAGCCCTGCCTTTGCCTGCAGCGCCGTATCTGGGAAGAATATCGTCACCGCAAAGCCAGCCTCCACTTCACTAGTCTCAGCGATAGCCGCTTCTCATTCTCCCTCAGCTACAGCCTCTGAATCCTTAGCTCGTTGAAGATTGGGAATTTTTTTGCTATAACTCATTCTTCTTAGCTATTTTTGAAATGCGCTTCTGTGATAGATAGTCTAGTCTACTAGCAGTTGGCCGATCTTTGCAGCTGGTAGAAAATGGCTGCTTATTGCTCATTGAACCTAGTGGATTTCTGCTTTCCGCATTCTCTGTGCTTGCTCTGCCTTTGCTCCTATGCAACCATTTCTCTGCCGAATGCCAAACTTCCATCTATCAATCAGCTCTTGCCCCAATTCAGCCCACAACCGCAGAACTAATTATTTGGGGCGAACAAAATTTTTGAGATTGCTTGAAATCCCAGAATTAACAGCAAAAAGGATTCACAGCTGGGTGTATGGCAGACAAAGAGAAAATAGGCCTCAAGCGGTTAGTGAGAGCTGATGGTGCTGCTGAAATGTTCAGGTGCGGCCGGTAGGATGCAATGCCGTAGATCCCAACTCCTGCACTATCCCAGCCTTTATTTACTTCGCTTTTCGTCAACTCACCTTGCCACTTTCTCCCGAAATCTACTGCCGACCCAGTGGCCAAATGTTTCAAACACATAATAAGATACTTTCACTCTATTGGAGCAAGTGATTCGTACAGTCGTCACAGCAGTTGGCAGTAATGGCATCGGCGTCTGTGTTTTCAATTCGAGCTAAGGTCTCGGGATTCCGTTTTCGGATTCTAGTCGCTTTTCTTGCCCTGGCACACAGGAGTTGAGGAGGCAAGGGGTTCAAGTCCAGAGCTAATGCCGGACAACTCTGTGCCACTGTCGGAGGAGGTGCAGATTTCCAGAATTGATTTGATACCTTAGCTCGGCCAATCGGTTCCATTGACCGTTCAGTCTGGGCAATAGAAGCTGAAGCTGGTTACAGAGAAAGGTGATGTTTCAGGAAACAAATTTACACCTACCTCCTTACAGAGCAATATGTTCAATAGAGTATGATGCAGGAAATGAAGAAAGCTCGAAGCAGGCGCACTTGGAATAGAATTAAGCTAGGCAGCGGGGATGAGCATGAAGAAGGAAGAAGACAAGGACCCAACAAATGTCGCCCATTTTAAAAACAGGCCTCCTCTTCCCACCCGTCACAGCAGTGGCAGGTGACGTTGTCGACGGCCTTTTCATGGGCGCTTTTTATGCACTAGTTGCAACGGTTGAACTCCTAGGCACCGCACACAAGCCCGATTGGCAGGCTTTTGGGTTTTCTTTCCACACACCTTGAAAGAAAACGGCTGAGCATAGGCGGCATCAAATGCAGCTGGAGGTCCGCTAGAGCGACAGGTGCTCAGGAGTGAGCTGTCGTTGATGCCGGGGGGACTTGAGCATTAGGGAGACGGTTGTGGGATCTCGCAGATGCTGGAAGTGTAAGGTTGGGTGTTGGGCTGGAGAAGCGAAACCTTCTTGAGCTCCAACCATTCTCAGTTGCTAGTAAGGGGACTGTATTTTTTGGCAGATTGCAGCGATTTGGGCGATAGCGTATTGGGTACTTAAGCCACTCCTTGTCTAGGAAGCCAGAATTACAGAAACAGCTGCAACAACTTCCTTGCCCAATCAAAGGGTTACGCACTTCACAACTTCACAACCGTTATCAGTATGGTTATAGATAGGTGTTGTTTTGAAGAAGCAAGAAACATCAGAGCGCTGGTTAGCTTCGATGGGCTAAGAAGGAGAGGATGCTGGATTCCATGCGTGTCAATGCCGGTTGTTGTCCTTTATATGCTCTTCCACCAGCCGTTTTCAAACCTTAGTTGACTCTTCCCGCGCGATCTAGGAGAGCAACACGAAACATTGGCCGATGAAGCAGGAGATGGAGTATGTCTGGAGTATTTGCACATGGCCATGGCTTCACAGTATGAGCTTGCTGATTGAAATTCCAAGCCGCTTTCCTAAGTAGTAAACGTTTTCGAAGAGCATACAGTGCAGAAGACGCACATGCGGGCTTTATGGATGAAATAGTTCTGGCTGGCATCAATAACTATGTGTATATAATGAAAATGTGATTGAGAAAGACTTGACGGAGGACAAAGGACCTTGGTGAATGAAGCATTGGCAATTTTAGGACGAAATACAGACACAGTACTCGAATTTGATTGGTAGAGTTATGCTTTTGGCTTAGGTTTTTGGTTGCTTAAGAATCCGTTGAAGACTGAGCACTCAGCCATCGATCCGCACCATTTGGCGTATCTTATCAAAAAAGTCAGCGGTATCTTTCCACGTTAGCCTCCTTTCTGCTTACATTCAGAAAACTTTCAGATCATTACACTTCACATTCAGAAAAAAGACAGAACTCTGTTTGATACAATTATTTTACTTTCAACGATCCATTGTTTATTTTTCGCTGATAAAACTAGTTTTTTTTGCCAGTCTGCCGGTCTTTTTTGGTACAATTCGCAATTTGTCGGAATATTTGGTCAAGTATAGATGCAGCTGAGTTACAGGTCAGCTGAGCCAATCATATCAGCAACGCACAATCTACACAAAAGACCTAGCACCAAGGAAATGTCGAACGGGAAGCAATTTTGGAAATATGGTTGTGTGATGAAAATCAAAGAAATTAGGTAATTGGCCTCTTTGCTTGCCGCCCTCTTGCACTGCACATCGTAGGTATGCAAAAGTAACCCACAAACTCTATTGGTCTGCGCATTTTGTATTCCCGCTACCCGCTTGACTCAGGTTGCAAATAGCAGTCTTATAAGACACCTTAGAACTATAGATTAGCTCTGGTTCCTCTGCAAATTGCGAGAAAATCTTTCGCCTTTTACTAAAGATTTCCGTGCAGAGGAGCTATATGAGTACTCAATCCCTTTTTGAAAGCCTTGGCTTCTGTCAGGGCTCACATAAACTGTGCCTACTTGCAAATGACTTATTCTTCAAATTTCTCTGGCAAAGCAGAAGACTGAGGAGGATCAAGATTCTGGCAGGTGAGCAGGCTTAGGCCAGTGGTGGAGGCGGATGAGGGGGGCGCGGCCTTGCTGGGTGGCCAGGGCGAGCCAGGCTGAGCTGGGGCAGAAACTGCCGGACGTCAGAGCACCGCCCAACCGATGCTGTTTGCCCGGGAAATCTTCTAGCACTTTGCCCTTCGCCAAATGCACCTCAACCAGCATTTCTCAAAACATTCTTCATCTACTTTTGTAATTAATTTAATTTAGTTTAAAATTGATTCAAATCATTGGATTATTGGATAGGCATTGGCTGTAACTCGCTGGAAGTGAGTTTGATTTCACTGTGAAACATTAAAACTTTGGTTTGCTACGATAGCCAAGGAGAGTGAAGGTGAAAAGGAAGAAGTGGATGAGAACCAGACGAAGGGCAGCGGTGATAGCGCTGGAGCCGATGAGGAGGAGTTCATTGGTGTGATTGAAGGCAAGAGTGTCGGCCACTGTGCGCAGGTTGCTGATGCTGAGGCGAGGCTTGGGTTCCTTGGAGGCCATGGCCGCCGGCAAGTCGTACACGTTCACTATCCCGCTGCTCTGCCTTCAATTGCACCAAACCTCTCTTCTACATCGATTCATAGGAGAGATCAAACTACAGTGACCAGCTGAATTGGAGTGGCTCGTTCGGGATCGAATGGAAAACTTGAAGTGGTGGGAATAGGGGGGTTTTAAAAGAAAACTAGACTTTCGATTGTTTCGCAGGCATATGGCTGCCTAGGATAAGCAGAATGCCTACGATTGACGGGCCAAAAATGTCAATGAATCCGACATAAACGCAAAAACGGATGTACCCCACTGCAATCAGTTGGCTGTCGTTGGATACGGCAACAGCGGTGGCCTTGAGACAGCCTTCGTCGCGGAATTTGTGCACACACCTAATACCACCTTTTTCCAGCCCAAACTCTAGATAAAAACTCTAGCTAGTTACTTTCTCCCGATGAGGTCCCAGACATAGACGAGACCTTCGCTGCCAGCTGCATATAGGCTCCCTGGGTCGCCTGTCAATCCGCATCTGAGTAGTAGCCTTAGCTGAGGAAGTAAGAAGCGAACCCCTGGGCGAGGCTGCAGCCAGAATGGCTCCGTTGGCCTTTAGGTCCGCAAGCCAACCACTGCCGCTGCCCGAGACCAGCTTCACCTCATCTCCGCCTATCATCCACCAGCAGTGCCTCTTTGATTGTTCAAACCACTTGTTTATTGGTGCTGGACAAAATCATCCTTGCCAAGTTTATGTTTCGAGCTTATTCTGGTGCCCTGTCCTAGCGTGACAAATCAATGACGGAAAGAAATTTGAAATCCACTCAAAATCAGCTTACAAAGAAAGGCGATGAATCGAGCGTCTGAAGTGGCCACCACTCCGCTCGGCCTCACATCTCGTTCTCCTGCAATCACAAACCTCTCCACCAAAAACTCTAGAGACTGTCTGGGAGGACTTTTGCTGGTGATGAAGAGCTTCCTGACAGTACTAGTGGCGATGTCAAAGATGAAGAAGTGGCTGTGCTGTTTGCTTGCAATCGCCACGGCCTCTCCACCTACCCAGGCAGCGGCGCAGGGTTTGAAGGACTCGAAAGCTGCCGAGTGCAACAGCTCTCCCTCCCCGTCCCTGTTCAGCTGCAAGAGCTTCAATTCCCTTCCTTACTTGCCACTTCTAAATGTGTCTCAGCGTCACTACACCAACTCATTCTAAGCATTAGCATAAGTCGAAGCCTAAGTCTTAACCTAAGCCCTAGCGTCACTATGTTTTGGGCATTAACCTAAGCACAAGCCTTTTGGAAAAGTAAGCATTTTGCGGCAAGTATCCGGCAGGCTTCAATTGCGCTGCTTAGGGATAAGAAGGGGAAAGTAGAAGTCAAGGATAACCTTGAACAACTGAAGACGCTGAGCCTCGGAGGCTACGAAGAGGAGGCCGGGCACACTGGGGTGGAAGGCGAGGCTGACCAGGGGCTTGTCCTTCCGGTGCCCGAATGTCACGTCCTACAATCGTCTGGACCCTCCTTTCCCTTCCTCAGAATATCCCTTCCAACTCTACTCTCCCAGTTTCTGGCCACTTTTGCGCCTGAGAGCTTAGGCTGCAGCAGAGACAGGCGGGTTTGAAACCTTGAGTCGTTTGAAGCGCAATGCGGTGGAGGGAAGGCGGGCAGAAGCTGCTAGCCAACCACCAGCCGTTTGCAGCAGCTCCGCAGCAATGGCCTCCTCCTCGCTGTCGCTGCCCGCCGCCTCCAAACACTACTCACTTCTCGCATGTTTCAGGATAATTATTTTAAATTCACAGGCACGCTCCCTGTTAGCGGAGCGGTAGCGCCAAGCCCCTCTTATCGAGCAACACAACCAATTGCAGCTTTCCCAAAGTTTGGCAGGCTGTAGCTCGTCACACAGACGTCGGAGAGCGCTGCAAATAGGCTCAATCGACGCGCCGTGGTCGAATTGTGGGGGGTCCTCTTTGGACAAAAATTTTTTAGTGCCTTATTAAAAAAGTTATTTCTAAAAAACTTTTTTAAAAAAATGTCCGGTGTCCGGGCGAACACCGACCGTCCGTCCGTCCGTCCGTCCGTCCGTCCGTGCGCACTGTTGCAGACACTTTGGCTGCTTCTGGGGCGGAGATCTCAACGGTTCTAGGGTAAATCAGGCCAAAAAAGTGTCAAGGCACCTCTATTTTTGTCATTTTCCGCGTTTTTTAGGTCGAAACATCAACTTTTTGGGTAAAAATTCAGTTTTTGGGGGGTTTTTTGCCTTTCTTTCAATTCCGGCTCTATATTTATGGTTTTTACAGGCTTTTTTTGCCAAAAAACAGCACCATATAGGTAATTTTGAACGTAGATTATGATGGTGGCACCCGTTTCCTTCTACCTGGTCTTTATGGTCTTCCACCAGGCCGTGGTGAACAAGCAGGTCATCACCAACTTCGTCTTGAGGCATTGTAAAAGGTTTTTGGTCTAAAAAACAGCATCATGTAGGTAACTTTGCACGTAAAATATGATTGTGGCGCCCGTTTATTTCTATCTGGTCTTCATGGGCTTCCACCAGGCCATGGGGAATAAGCAGGTCATCACCAACTTCGTCTTGAGGCATTCTAAAGGGTTTTTTGGTCTTAAAAACAGCACCATATAGGTAACTTTGCACGTAGAATACGATTGTGGCGCCTGCTTGCTTCTATCTGGTCTTTATAGGCTTCCACCAGGCCGTGGTGAACAAGCAGCTCATCACCAACTTCGTCTTGAGGCATTCTAAAGGGTTTTTGGTCTAAAAAACAGAACCATATAGGTAACTTTGCACGTAGAATACGATTGTGGCGCCCGCTTACTTCTATCTGGTCTTCATGGGCTTCCACCAGGCCGTGGTGAACAATCAGGTCTTCACCAAATTCGTCTTGATGAATTCTAATGGCTTTTTGTGCCTACAAATAGCATCATATAGGTAATTTTGGACGTAGCTTGTGATTCTGGCACCCGTTTGCCTCTAGCTGGCCTCTATGGGCTTGTAGTCCATGGTGAACACGCAGGCCATCATCAACTTCATCTCGAGGCATATTAAACGGTTTTTGACCCTACAAATAACATCATATAGGTAATTTGGCATGTAGATTATGGTATCTGTTTTTCATAGGGTTCCACCAGGCCGTAGTGAACAAGCAGCTCATCACCAATGTCATCTTCGACTCCATGCATAGGGGCCTTGCCCCTGTATGAAGTGGATGAAATTATTATATAGTGGGTTATACTAACCCAAAAAGTATCTCTTATCTATATTTTACCTGCGATTGAAGTAGGGGAAATTTTTTATTCAGCTTAATTTGAATTCTACTTGCGACTGAAGTAGATGAAATTTTTTCTTAGCAAAAAAATTAGTTTTATACCTTAGACTGTGAACTTTGTGCACTGTAAAAATTATCGTCAGTCCAATGTAAAACTGGATTAATTAATGATAAGAGTGCACCTGGCCAAAATAATAATAAGTGTATTTAAAATCTGAGCTCCCAAAAAAAAGTAAAATGTAAAAACATTTTTAAAAAATATGCATAGCAAAAATTTTTTAACTGATTCTGCTACCTATCTCCATTGCAAATAATTGGTACCTTGGTCTTTACCTTGGTCTAATTCTACGTTCATATGATAGTTTTGAAGAAAAAGACAAAATTTTGGCTTTAAAAATTAAAAAATATTTATATTTCAACTAATGGGTAAATTCTGCAAAATTTGGGAGCCAACAAAATTTTGACCAAATCAATTGCCATTAAAGTAAGGTGCTCTCTTATCATTAATTAATCCAGTTTTACATTGGACTGACGATAATTTTTACAGTGCACAAAGTTCACAGTCTAAGGTATAAAACTAATTTTTTTGCTAAGAAAAAATTTCATCTACTTCAGTCGCAAGTAGAATTCAAATTAAGCTGAATAAAAAATTTCCCCTACTTCAATCGCAGGTAAAATATAGATAAGAGATACTTTTTGGGTTAGTATAACCCACTATATAATAATAACCTCTAGGAATATGAAGAAATTATTATATCGACCGGAGTCCGCTCATGGATGTGATTGTCTGTGAAGTCCATAACAACTTATTAAAACTCCTTAGCGGCAAGCATTAAACAAAGCCTCACTGCCTTATTTTCAAAGCGGTTATAAGTGATGGACGACAGACAGTTGGTGCAATTGATGGAAAGCGCCCCTGCCATAGCCATATCCGCGGTGAGTAGAATAAGGCAACCTTGTGAGGATGCTTGGGCTTGGCCCAGGCAGGAGTAGGGCCAACGATGCGCTGCAGCTCCTGTCGCCGTCGTTTGGCGTAGGCGTCGCCACTCAGCTGAGCCCCAGCCCCGGCATCTCCGGCCCTTTTCAAGTGACCCAGTCGCTTCCCGTTGCCCAGACGAACGCTGCAATTCCAGCATGCCTAAAGGCCTTGAGCTGATTCAAAGATGCAGACTGGATAGTTGGTTGGTCATTGGGCAGTAGAAGCTACGGTCAATCAACATCAATGTCTGGACCTTGGATTACAATGACCAGTCGAAACATCAGGTGCTCGGAATATTGTATCTTTGAATCGCAAGCGATATGCTCCCAAAATAAATGAGAACAAGCCCTGTCTGTGTCTCAAAAGCTAGTATGGAGGCTGGATAATTGAAGATGGTGTGTCTGACTAGCCTTCTGAGGTCGTCCTCGTCCACCCAGACAGGGGCTGTGGCTGCAGTCTTGGCAGAGAGCTCATCCGGCGCTTCATCATCGTCCTGCACCCATCCTCATCTCTCATATTGCTATTTGGCTATTTGAGGACTGACCCACCGAGCTTTGAGCATCGGGCATCTGAGCCAGCAGTTCATCAGCTCCTCCCAGCACCGCCAACTCCAGCTCCCGCTCCTCATCGCTTTCAGTTTTCGCCATCTCCATTTATACCTTCCCTCTATCAAACTTTCGCTGCTCTTAGGCTCAACTAGCTCCTCCTTCTCGGCGTTCTTACAATCGCTTAGACAGCTCTATTTTGTGGCTCAGAGGTTCCAGTGTGCTGGCACATTTACTCGTTCACGACACGGGTGTGAGATCCAACTAGGAGTGCGACTGGGTTTGTGAGTGCAGGTGCAGAAGCAACAGGGTGAGAAAGGGGCGATCAGTCGGAATCATCGGAGTCGTCAGAGTCCTGGGCACCGCGGATGTTGCGACGCCGCTGAGGTGCGCCAATAGCAGAGCGCGCCTTGGCCTTCTTGGCCTTGTCGCCCGGGAAGGTGCTCAGGTCTCCGTCGTAGTTGATCAGACCGTTCTGAGCCAGGCGCCATTCTGCAACCGCTTTTGGTTCATTTTAGTCTTTCGAATGCACTCAAACGACGGATGTTTCACCTGCAAACATAGTTTGGCTGAATTTTGTGAGAACTTGATTCTGGTATTGAACCACTTTTGTAAAAATGACGAAAACGAATGTTAGGATAACCCAGCTGGTCAGTGGTGAAATCGTCAATGCCGCCGAGGTCGTCGAAGCCGCGGACATAATCGATCGTCACTTCGTCCTGAGCAGCAGAGTAGACATCATTTGCTTGGCAGAGGAAGACTGAATGAGGCTGTTGACCTTGACGAGGGCAAGCGTGGGAATGACGCGAATGTTGAGCCGTCCGGTGAGGAAGGGGAACTTGTCCGCCTTGGCGCACGCGAAGCGCGTCTCTGGGTGCTTTCTGGCCAATAGCCTCAAAACCCCCTGAATGTCAAAAACAGGACACAGGACACTCAGGACACTCTGGACACTGCTTGGACACTCGGGACACTGCTCAAAATGGCCTACTAAATGGGACCCTGCTCTTTGATGATGGATAGCTCAGGCCCTGGGGCAGCTAGGCGCCTAATTCCAACGCCACACGAACGCTTAAAGTCTTGTGATTCCCCTGCAATTGGAATTTTGCATTTAGCCCTAGTAGATCGGGAGCAAATCAAGTTTTTCTGAAATCACTCAAAAATGGACACTCGGAAGGTCCCAAATAGGGCAAAATTAAGCGGGACACTGATGGAAAATTTCTGAGCAGGGTCCCGATTAGCAAAATTATTAACCAGGACACTGCCTCGAGGGTCCCCATTAGCAGTTTTGTTAAACGGGACACTCACGGAACTTCACATTTTCCTAAGCTGAGACATTTCTGTGCTTGATGTGGTATGTTGATGAATATGTTTTGGGATGCTGAGCCTAAGACAAAGTAAGAAAGTGATTTTTTGTTTTTTAATGGTTATTATTATGTCCAATTGTTCCATACTGCCTTGTTGTGTTTCATTATGACAGATAATTTGAGACCGCTTGATTCGCAAAAACCGCAAAAAGACCGCAAAAACTCATTGACACCAGAGACATAAGGCTGGACAAAGAAGCATTCTAAACCCGTTTTCGAAAATGGAAGGATTGCAGGAAAGTTTGTCACGTATGGGCAAAAAAGGAAGGCAATTCTAAGAAGCAAACGAGGCGCTCAAAAGTGTCACTTTATTCAAAAGGCAAATATGTGGAGACATGATGAAAGCGGTGATGAAGCGGAGCCTGCTGAAAGGAGAGGTGAAAGGAGAAGGGAGACCTAGTGCTCTGGGGAGGAGGGGGGAGTGGTGGGGATGTCGATGGTGTTGTTGGAGGAGTGGGGTGAGCTGGTGAGATTGGCGTCGAAGGAGTCCTCCAGCTCCTGGTACGTGGAGGTTGAGGTGGCCTCTTCCTCCTGGCAGGACTTTGTGGCCACTTTCAGCGGACGCCAGGCTTCCGGCAGCTCATCTCCACCAGTCTTGGCCCCTAACAATACGTGTTTGTTTTAGTGAAGTCTAAATAGGGACACTTGATTGATGCAATGTTGAAAGGGGAACGTTTTGGGGTGGCGTTCTCGGGGGCAGTGTTGTCTGTGGCTCCCTCGGTGATCGCCCGCTTCTTGATCGTCTTCTTTGCCGTTGCCCGCTTCTTGATCGTCTTCTTTGCCGTGGGTGGTGGGTGGGCTGGCTGTTGGGTGCAGGAGTGGCGGCGGAGCTCTGAGACGGCTTCCAGGACTTTGTCCATCTCGTCGTCCATGTAGGAGAGGTCCATGTGGATGCCGTTGACGCCCTGCTTCAGCTTGTTCACTCGCTGTCAATGAAAGGCACTTTGAAGGGATGTATAGAAGGGAGGAAAGAGGTGAACCAGGGAGATGAAGGTGAGTGCGCCTTGGAATTCCTGCTGCTGCTGCTTTGCCGGCGACTGGGACTGGGACTGCGACTCCGACATAGCTCTCTCTCTCTCAGCAACTCACTGAATCACCTCTCTCACTGCTGCAGACAAACAATGATTGCGCCAGACGGACCACTGTCTGCTCTTGCGTCAATCTGTTCCCTTGCGAGTGCAGGGAAGTTGATGTGCAGGCAGGCACTGAGCATCGCAAAGGACACTGTAGCTTCAGCTGAAAGAAAGCTGTAGCTGAAAGAAGTCATTTATATAGATCTTTCCTCATTTCCTACATTATAGTGATAGGCATTCTCATTTTGTCATTTTTAAGTTATCGTTTGTTTTGAAGCGTCATTTTTTTCATCAGGCAAGCTGGCATTCAAAAAAGCACTAATAAAGCCATAAGGAATGGGCCAAAAGACCAAGTAAGGCATTGCGCACCGTCTATCAGAAAAAGTCTGATCAGAAAGAATGAAAATGAAAACTTCGAAAGTCACTGGGGGGCAG
The DNA here is from genome assembly GCA_030248095.1 of Ptycholaimellus sp. GST1_10. Classification (NCBI taxonomy): domain Eukaryota; kingdom Metazoa; phylum Nematoda; class Chromadorea; order Chromadorida; family Chromadoridae; genus Ptycholaimellus; species Ptycholaimellus sp. GST1_10. The sequence continues at coordinate 36,401 of JASANA010010211.1, forward strand.
GAAAACCGGGGCAGAATCTTTGACGAAAATTTTGGTGTCAAGGATGAGAAATAGGAAAAAACTGGAGAAAGAAAAAATCTGCACTCAATCATCTTCCTCCTGAATGAAACCGTCGAAATTCGTGGGATCCTCCATCTGGCGTTGCTGCAGACAGCGGGCCACATGGCGACGCAGCGCTACTTCATCTTGGACTTTCCATCGGGATACCTGCATATTGTGAATTTTTGGTGAGTGTCCTGTTTTAGGGAAGTCTAAATAGGGACACTATAATTCTGCAATGTTACGTGAGTGTCCCTTTTTTGCAAGCACAAAGTAGGACACTCCCTATAGAGGCTAAAGGCAACCTGCTTGATGCCCTGGGAGAGTAGGGCAGCGTAGGCGAAGGCGTAGACTGCGCAGGCATTGCCAGTGAGGCCGTCCTCCACGTCTGTTGCCGCTGCCAGCTCGTCGTCTGGAGGTATGAGCTGCTTGGAGATCTTGTGCCAGGTGTAGTGGCATGGCTGGGTTCCCAGGAAGGCGGTGGCGGGCGGTATGAGCTTGGCCCACATCGTCTTCGGGAAGCTGCTGCGATCGTAGTGGCTGTCAATCAGGCCCACCGTCGTCCCCAGCTCGTTCTTGCGCAGGAGGAGGTTGGTGAGCAGGAAGTAGTGATGCTGTGCATACAAGAACTGCATGTACGGCGCCCTCCGATCAGTCTCGATGACCTCGTGGTTGGAGTAGACGGCGAAGACTGGGAGGAGGCCATTGATGCCTGGGAGGCAACTTCGCAGCAGACAGGACATCATGTTGACGGTCTCGGAGCTGGTCATCGCGTTTCTTTTGGAGAGGGACGCAGCAGCTCGCTCCCAGGCGGGGTTGTCCATGACGGGAAGGACGCGGAAGGCCTCCACGCCAGGGTCCACCTCCGGCACTGGCCCATCCTGCTCTGAATTGGAGTCTCCTTCACTCGCGTACTGCTCCTCCAGCTCATTCAACGAGCACTCCTTCTCCTCAATCAGTGTCCCGTTTAAGGGAAGCTTAATAGGGGCACTGGGCGGAAGGAACCGGACTGCGCTCCACTTGGATACTGGAGTCGCTGTGGCTAGGTGCGGCGGGGGCGGAGTAGAGGATGTTGAGGGTTCCGGCGACAGAGGACTCCATGACGATGCCGGTGATGATGGGCGGGCTCAGTGGCGGCGGGAGAGGCGGAAGCGGCTCCAGAGTGGTGGCGGGCGCAGGTTGGGCAGGCTCCAGAGTGGCGGCGGGCGCAGGTTGGGCAGCAGCAGCAGCAGTAGTCGGGGCCTTCCTAGTCGGCGCCAGTGGAGGCTTCACGCCGAGAGGGAAGCGCCGCTTCTTGGCTGGTAGGGCGGGCACTCCGCCTGCTTCACGCGTTAGGTGGCGGCGTCCTTTCCCAGCTTTGATCCGATCTTGGCGTTGCGGCTGGCCCTTGCAGTCCTTCCAGGACTCCGGAGGGAAGTCCGGGTCCCCGGCAGCTGCCATTCGCTTCCTCGCCCGTTCGAACAAGCCCAGGCCCGTTTCTTCCTCACCAGACCCCATTCCAACCACATCAATCTGAATTTTACGCGAGTGTCCTGTTTTAGTGCATGCTAAAGCGGGACACAGCACCTCATCATCTGAGTGAGCGGGGGCGGAATGTTGGAGGCGCCGGTGCTTTGTGGGCTCCAGCTGGGCTTCAGGTAGTTCCGCCTCCAGCTGGGCCCTTTTGGCTGCCTTCTGCTTCGCATTCTTCAATTTAAGAAGAGATAATACGACTAGACATATTTGCTAAAATGTTTAAAATTCTAAGCCCTAAATCAAAAACAAGTATGCAATTTTAGAGTGAGCAACCGTGGCCTCCGTGATAGGGTCCATCTTGAGCGTTTCCTTGAGCTCTAGGCACTTGAGAGCGTCCGTGGAGCATGCGATGAAAAGCTTGATGTACTGGGTGTAGGAGAGGACGGCGCGGTAGGCATCTGCTCGGAACTGCTTGATCATGGTGCGAGCCATTGATTTGCGGAACCTATAGACAACCACTTTTGCAGTATGAAAAATGGCCAAAAGTTTGATAAATATCAAAGTTCAAAAAATGGCCAAACTTTTAAACTGGAGCGTTAAACATAAAATAAAGGTTTTGGCAAAACTTTGATAAATTGCTGCCAAACTCTTAAACTGAAGGAAGGAGGATACTTGAAATGAGCCTCGACGATGTTATTGAAGATGGCGTCCCAGTCCACGCCATCCAATTCCGCCAGCAGATCACCCACATCTTGACCCACGTACCTCTTTGGCTCCGTCAGAATCAGCGTCCTGCAGAAATTCAGCATTTTTCCACTAGTGTCCCTTTTAAGGAGCAACAAAACAGGACACTCAACGGAAAAACCTGGCACAACAGTTTAGCCAATTATGGGGGGAGCTAACGCCAATGGAATGATCTTTGTGAGGAGAATAAGCGCCAGAAGTCGGCGAAGGCGGCAAGGGATGTGCCATCAAAGCGCTGAAGCTCGGGGCGGGGGAGGTAGGAGTGGAGAAGGTTGGGGGCTGAGGGTGTGGGAGGGTGGCCAGGAGCTGAGGTGGGAGGGGGGCCGAGGTAGGTATAGAGTGGGCGGGAGATTGTGGAGGGGAGGGGTGCAGTGAAGGAGGTGGTCGGGGGCGCTGAGAGAGGGAGGGAACCGATGGGCGGGAAGGCGAGGGGCGTGGCCGGCGGAGGGAGGTAGGCCGCATTTCAGCATTTTTCCACTAGTGTCCCTTTTAAGGAGCAACAACACAGGACACTCACCGGAGGACAGGACACTCCAATTATGGGGGGAGCTAACGCCAATGGAATGATCTTGGCAAGATCTTGAAGGTGGCGCAGGCAGTCCAGGTTGTAGTAGGGATTGACGGGTTCGTCGCCGCAGCCTTCCCAGCCCTCTGCAGCATCGCCATCGTTGCCGGCGGCTTTCCTGGTGCCTTGGGCGATGGCCTTGCGCAGGACGTTGGTCCAGGGGCTTTCTTCTTGGAGGGTTTGGCGGCCGAGCGTAGAGCGGGCGTTGAGGTGGACGTCATCGCTGAGGTACTCTGCGTAGTTCTCCAGCGCATCTTCCACCAATTTTTTTGAGGCGCCTTGGGCTTTCTGCAACATTAGAGGCAGTGTCCCAAAAAAGTTGAATCAAATCGGGACACTCATAGAAATGCTCAATATGCGAGAAGGAAAGAGGTGTAAAAGTGCACCTGTAGGTGTTTGCGGGCCTCTATGACGTGCTTGGTCATGATGGGCGCGGAGACAAGGGTGGTGTAGGCCTCCACGTTGCGCAGCAGGGTATCCATGTCCACAGACATCAGCACCTTGCTGAAGGCGGATCGAAGTCCACCGGACACCTTAGCCCCTTAGACCTTAGACACCTTAGACACCTCAGACACCTTAGACAACCTTAGCCTGGCCTCTAGCACAGGGCACGGTCTTGACGAGATGAAGTTGGCACTGGGAAATGATTGTGTATTTCACTTCCGTTTTCAGCCCCTGCAACTTCACTGAAGTCTGACGTGCAGAATAGAAGCAAAGTGAAGAGAAAGCTAGCCTTCACCAACTTCATCGTCCATTTGAGGTACTTGGCTAGGGAGCAGTTGTTGAAGCCTTGGCACACCACATTGGCCATGCAGTACGCCCCATCGACGACCACGCGCATGGGACGAAGCTCGTCGCGCTCCCCGGTAGGCACGCCGTCTTTCACCTACAATTTGCACCTTTATGCGAGTGTCCCTTTTAAGGAGCAACAAAGCAGGACACTCAACGGAAAAAACCCAGGACCTAGTTGAATAGATGGCGATAGAGGATAAGAAGCGCATTAGCCACTGCAGCCAGGCGAGAGAGCAATTCCAGCCACCACTGCACATCCATGGTCACAAATCTTAGAGTGAGGGAGAGTCTGCGTGAGGGGCCAAAAAGAGGCACCCCTTCATATGACCTTCATCCCAGCTGCCCTTCTGCCTGCCCCACAGGCCAATTTTGCCCCATCCAGCCAGCGGCGCTAAATGGGGAAAACCAGCCTCCCATATGTTATTCTTACATTCCCTGCTGACTCACATCCTGCCAGGGACCAGAGACCTAAGCCTAAACCAGAGACCATTCACATCCGCATTATGAAAGCAGAGTTGAAGAATGCACCTCCTTCATGAATCGTTGTATTCCCCAGGCAATGGACGTCGCATCTTTGGCCTCAGAGAGCAGTTCCACGGCCAAGCCCGGCACGTTGCTGTTTGGGTCGGAGCTCCGGAAGACCAAGGCGTAGTTGTAGATGCTGACTTTGGACCGGTAGTTTTCAACTTGGCTTCCAGTGGCGTCGCAATAGACGACGCACCTACCTAGAAATGTGAGTGCCCTGCTTTAGGAGCACAAAAAGGGGACACAATGGGCACAATAATGAAAGAAGGGAAAGGGAGAAATTGAACCCGTCTTTAGCAGCTTGCGCACATGGCCAATGAGCTGTGGAGGGTAGAGGAGCATGGCGAATGGATAAAGCAAAAGATGATGCACGTACTGCTTCACCTCCTCCGACTCTTCCATCGCCTTCTCCACCGCCACAACCTCCAATCAGCAGTGCGCTTATCCACCACAAACATGTACTTATTTTACTTATTTCATTCAGATATATTCTCGTGTCCATTGCTGCTCTGTTTTTTACAACCAAAAAATAGTTATTGCTTTTCTTGTTCCTCACATTTTTTACGCAATTTAATCTAAAAAAATGGCCAACATAAAATTCAAAATGAAACATTGCCATTGAATTTCGCCCAATTAGTTGGCCAAGTTTGAGTGCTTCAATCCACTTTCTTGAAGAGATTCTTCCTCTTCTTCTTCATCACCTTCTGACCTCTGTCGCTCATCACCTGCATCACCTTCCTCTTTCGCTGATTCAGGTGGTACCTGCAAACACTATGAGCTTTTAAACTTGTAATTTTTCGGTGAGTGTCCTGTTTTAGGGAAATCTAAATAGGGACACTGAGGGGCACCTGCTGACTGATGGAGTAGTGCCGTCCGGTGGAGCGAATGCTGCCGGATGTCCCTGGATGACGGTAACTGAACGATCCAGCTGCTCCACATTCATTCGCAAGACCTCCTCCTCCTGCATATTGTTCCAGCATCATAGGAGAATGGCACTGTGTAATTGGGCAAACCGGCTGGGGCTCCGTTGGCATGAAGACGCGGTAGCAAATCTTGCAGGGCTTCTCCTTGCAGTCAAACACCCCGGACATGAAGTTCCCCGCCTCTTTGCCGCCAGTGGGACGAAAACCTGCACTATCCTTTCCCGCATTGTAATCGCTCCTGTCAACAATCATCCATTCAATCATTCATTCATGCATTCATCCAGGTAGAGTTGACCAACCCCTTCAGCCAGCTTCTGTCACTCAGTCGCAAATTGCAGAAGGGATTCCGGATGGCGAGCTTGATGTTGATGATTTGCCTGAAGGCCTTGCCCATGTTGAGCAGACGACGCGACTTCTTGCCACCGTTCGGCTTCGCCTCCTTCACTACAACATTCAATGGGTCCTCCTCTTCTGAACAACACCCCAAATGCAAACAAGAACCCATTTCTTCATACTCTTCACAAGTTATGTCGATCATCCAGCTGACCGGAGGGGTTTCTGTGAGGCTCGCAGACTGCTGCTCAGGCCCATCTCCTTCGTCAGAGGACGAGTATTGCCCCGACCCAGACTCCTGCCAGCTGGCATCGCTCAGCCCCCCTATTTCAACTGCAACAAACATAGGAAAGTTGCTGGAAGGAATGGGAGAAGAGTTGAGCGCTGCTGAGTTATGAAATGGGGGCTTTGCGTAGAGCCTGGGTGTACTCAGTGTGCGCAGTGCCCTGTGAATGCGTATGCTTAGATGAAATCTCCCACCGTGATAGAAGATAATAGAGGATAATAGAGATAATAATAATAGAGTCATAATAGAGAAGTGGCGAATGTATGGATAAAGCGAAAGATGATGCATGTACTGCTTCACCTCCTCCAACTCTTCCATCGCCTTCTCCACCGCCACAACCTCCAGTCAGCAGTGCGCTTATCCACCACAAACATGTACTTATTTTACTTATTTCATTCAGATATATTCTCGTGTCCATTGCTGCTCTGTTTTTTACAACCAAAAAATAGTTATTGCTTTTCTTGTTCCTCACATTTTTTACGCAATTTAATCTAAAAAAATGGCCAACATAAAATTCAAATTGAAACATTGCCATTGAATTTCGCCCGATTAGTTGGCCAAGTTTGAGTGCTTCTATCCAACCTTGTGACCGGACTGCCGGTATCGATCGCAGATGAGTGCGGTGCTGGTGCACACGCCGTTGAGGATGCCGCGGTTCTTCAGCTCCTTCGGAATCTCAGCCAAGCGCTTTGAGACGGCAGCAACAGCTCCGACCTCCTCAGCAGTTTCGCGCAGCACCTTCCTCTGTCGCTGATTCAGGCGGTGCCTGCAAACACTATGAGCTTTTAAACTTGTAATTTTTTGGTGAGTGTCCTGTTTTAGGGAAATCTAAATAGGGACACTGAGGGGCACCTGCTGACTGATGGAGTAGTGCCATCCGGTGGAGCGAATGCTGCCGGATGTCCCTGGATGACGGTAACTGAACGATCCAGCTGCTCCACATTCATTCGCAAGACCTCCTCCTCCTGCATATTGTTCCAGCATCATAGGAGAATGGCACTGTGTAATTGGGCAAACCGGCTGGGGCTCCGTTGGCATGAAGACACGGTAGCGAATCTTGCAGGGCTTCTCCTTGCAGTCGAACACCCCGGACATGAAGTTCTCCGCCTTTTTGCTGCCACCGGGGCGCTCGCCTGCACTCTCCTTTCCCGCATCATCATCGCTCCTGTCAACATTCATCCACTCAATCATTCATTCATGCATTCATCCAGGTAGAGTTGACCAACCTCTTCAGCCAGCTTTTGTCGCTCAGTCGCAAATTGCAGAAGGGATTCCGGACGGCGAGCTTGATGTTGATGATTTGCCAGAAGGCCTTGCCCATGTTGAGCTGACGACACGACTTCTTGCCACCGTTCGGCTTCGCCTCCTTCACTACAACATTCGATGGGTCCTCCTCTTCTGAACAACACCCCAAATGCAAACAAGAACCCATTTCTTCATACTCTTCTCGAGTTATGTTGATCATCCAGCTGACCGGAGGAGCGGGAGGTGGGGGAAGGTCTTCTGGACCAGGCTCTGGACTCGGCTCTGGGGCAGGGGTTTCTGTGAGGCTCGCAGACTGCTGCTCAGGCCCATCTCCTTCATCAGAGGACGAGTATTGCCCCGACCCAGACTCCTGCCAGCTGGCATCGCTCATTTCCCCCTATTTCAGCTGCAATGAACATAGGAAATTTGATGGAAGGAATAGGAGAAGAGTGGAGCGCTGCTGAGTTATGAAATGGGGGCTTTGCGTAGAGCCTGGGTGTACTAAAAGAGTGCGCAGTGCCCTGTGAATGCGTATGCTTAGATGAAATATCCCACCATACTATTAGCACTGCACACCACTCCCATTCTGCGCGCTGAGTCAAAAAGGGTTAATTCTACTGAAATAAACAACTTATGTGAGTGTCCCATTTAACAAAACTGCTAATGGGGACCCTCGAGGCAGTGTCCTGGTTAATAATTTTGCTAATCGGGACCCTGCTCAGAAATTTCCCATCAGTGTCCCGCTTAATTTTGCCCTATTCGGGACCTTCCGAGTGTCCATTTTTGAGTGATTTCAGAAAAACTTGATTTGCTCCCGATCTACTAGGGCTAAATGCAAAATTCCAATTGCAGGGGAATCACAAGACTTTAAGCGTTTGTGTGGCGTTGGAATTAGGCGCCTAGCTGCCCCAGGGCCTGAGCTATCCATCATCAAAGAGCAGGGTCCCATTTAGTAGGCCATTTTGAGCAGTGTCCCGAGTGTCCAAGCAGTGTCCAGAGTGTCCTGAGTGTCCTGTGTCCTGTTTATGACATACAGCCCTCAAAACCTCTCACTCATTTGCTTCTTTTGCTATTTTTGGAGATGGTTATATAGTCCCATGAATTCCACAAAAATCTTACTTTTTTCCAAATTCTAAAATTCTAAAAAACAATTCGAAAATAGAAGGTAGTGTGAGTGTCTTTGAATCTGATGCAAAGTCAGGCGGATGCGGGAATAGGGAATAGAACCTGAGATGCTTCTCGAAGATCTCGCATCTGGGACTGGATGTGAGAAAGAAGTGGCAGACCATGCGGTCGCTCTTCTTGCACGCCTCGAAAAAGGACTTCTCGTCTGGCAGCTCACTGTACTCCCCATGACCATTGACTAGCCATTTCTGCAATTTTTCATCTTCTGTAAGACCTTTGGTTTTAGATGCTCATGATGTTGTTTATGTCGCTGGAGAAATTATCATGGAGGTGTAATCAATAGCTCGCTGAAAATATCATGATTGGTCTGAGCCAGTTTGAACGAGCAGACGTGAACTCTTGAAACATCTGCTAGTGGGACAGTTTGACGCCAAAACAAGGCGGCAGATGAGTCATTCATTAGCAAATGGATGACGAGAGAGTGGTTGAGTCATGGCAGAGGGCGCAGCAATAGAGTGCGAAAGGAATGAGTGGTGCAAAACCTCTTTCTGATCCCGCTGCTTCTTCATCTGTTCCAGGCGCTGACGACGAATAGATTCCAGCCCATCCTCGTCCAATTTCTCCAACCGCTTCATCTCCGCATCCACATCCTCCTCCATCTTCTCCGCCACCTCAACCGACCCTCCCATCCTTTCCTGATCTGGGCATTATGCCTGGATGAGAAAGAAACCTTGAGCAGTTGGTTGGCCACGGCCACATCCATGTTAGCTTGAGCCATGGCTGGAGCTATGTTCTCACTGAAGCTTGGACTGGAGGCTGGGGAGGGGAAATGCGCGCCGTGTGTTTCCCAATCTCCCCTCGCTACGGACTCTGTTGCCGCTCCTGACGACCTTGGTTTGCTCCTAGAGACCTCGGAAAGGAGTCATGCTCCTTCCGTTCAATTTTATTCCATGAATCAAAGGCTCTAAAACACAGATTCTTCACAATTTAGACTGCCAAACGTAGCATTTGAGCTGCCAAGAAACTGTGCAAAGTCCCCTGCAGGGCATTAAGGCTGAGGGTGGAAGGTCACTGTGGAACCCAATGCATAGGGTATAGTGTCGGCGGTGGGGGTGCTGGGGGTGTTGAGGAAGCGTTCTTCGCTATGTATGTGAGGTTCGGGGTGAGTGGTCCTCCCCGTGTCCAGTGGGAGGGGAGCTCTGACCTGGCCCCTTCCCTCATCGTCAATGGCCATCTGAGGGGGAAAATGAGCACTTCCGACCGCCCCTCCTCTTGTAGGCCTGCTCTGACCCCATATGCACGCCTCACCCACTGCTCCCCCCGCCATATTCATGGCACATGCATTCCACGTTCCGTGGCTTCTTTTCTTCTCCGGGCGCGATAAACTTTTGCCCTCCTTGCCTGGATGTTCCCGCTTTATCTGCGAGGTTGCGCGAGTTGCCCTGAAAACGTGTTCCTGACGCTATTCTGACCCCAAAGTTCCCCCTTGTCTCTCATCCACCCTGTTGAAAGATGAAGGGAGAGTATTTTACGACCCCGCTACACATTGTTCACTTCCGCTCCGCGCTTGCGCCGAGAAATAGCGGCCGGAGCTTTTGAAGGCCTCACTTTGACCATTTGGTCCAGCCTCCAGCAGTTGATGGGCCTTTTTTCCCACACTGGCTTTCGGGCCACCCTCAGCCTGTGTACCCCTGGCTGGTGGACTCTAGTAGGCTGGGAGTGTTGTGGTGGCTAGGTGGGCAAGGTCCACTTGAGGCCGCCTCTCCCTCTAGACCTCTTCACCCCCAGGGTACTTGGCAAAATAAGGCAAGTCCGTCTCTCCCTGCCACTTGTAGTCTTCCCCGTCTTCCCTCCAGACTCCGGTTGGAGCTCCAACTGGCGCCAATCAATGCGAGCTCCCAGCATCAGTTCTGGGGAAGGGCTTAAATTCTCCGGGGAGACAACTGGTCCAGCAGGCCAATTGCGTTTGGCCAATCTAGCCTGGCTTCCAGACTTAGCTTGCCCTGCTGCTGGGGGCTTGTTCAGTCATGCAAATGCCGAGCGAGTTTCCCCAAAGAAGCCTCTCCCACCAGTTCTCCTATACAGGCGGCCTAAGCATATGCGCTCTTCATCCCCCTACTCTTCTTTCCCAGCCCGAAGGTTCTCTGGGGAAGGAAGAGGCAGGCTTCTGATAGGCCAGCCGAAAAAGGCCATCTAGGATGGGGCGCAGATTTATGCACCGGCCATCTTTCGGAGGCTGGCTGAGGATGGGGGGGGGCTGAGGGGAGGAGACCAGAGAGGCCCCAAGAGCTCTGGCCTTGCTTGCCGCGCCCTTCAGGGAAAGAGGGGGAGAGCGTGAGTGGTATGTGATCTCTTAACTGACCGCCCCCGGCACCCACACAGCCTCCCCTACTCTCTCCCCCCCACCCTTCAAGGTCCACAGGCCAAAGCTGCTTGGCAAATGCCGGGCCTCTCGCCAAAGACCCTCAGTACCAGCGCGCCAGCACTGACCGGATTAGAGCTGGCGCGCGCACTGGCAATCGCTTGGTGCCTTGGGTCTTTGTTGGCTGGTGGGCGTAGGTGTCGCTGACCTTGCCTGCCTGGGGGGCTTGAATTGATGAAGTAGATTGTCGGGAGGGGGACACTGGGCTGGGAATCTGTCACCCTAGACTTGGTTGTGTATAGCTTTGCGAGCGATACTCACTCTCCGTGGTCTAGGTTTTTCAGGGGACATTCTGGCAGGAATTATGGTGGGTTCGGTGTTCAGCACACTTTTTCCTGAGCGAGGGTAAAGGTATGCCCAAAGCTTTCAAGGCCGAGTCTATTGGGCCTCCATTAGACAGCACGGGCCTTTGAAGTTGCATATAGCTCGGCATGTTCCGCATTCCGGGTGGTGACTTTAGAGCACGTGCCCAGGTTACCCAATACCCTCCCCACCGCAATTGCCTATTCATGGCCTCCTGTCTCTCCAGCGTCCGAAAACTCGACACATTCCCCTCCGAGAACTTTTTTGCCTCCTCCTCCCATTTCCCGACCCATATACCCCATTTCATCCAAGCACCAACCAGCCTGACGACAAGCAAGCCAAGGAGTCTTTGTTTAGGCTGCCGCCAGCAGTCTCCCCAGGAGTCAGAGGCCTAGCTGGTAGGTACTCATCCGCTAAACACCCCCTCCCCCATCCCTTCTTTTACACCCGCCAACTTATAAGCGCTCCCCCCTCACTCTTCATTTTGCTCGCAACAGCTGCCTTTGGCTTCTGCGGCAATTTAAGCCGAGGGGGCTCAAAGCGACACCTAATCCTCGCGACGCCTTGTTCCGGAGCTTTTTTCAGCCGTGGACATTTAGCCTCTGCTTGAGGGATGGCGTGTCAGTGCAGTTCAAGAGAAGTTGAAAGTGGGACGTCTTTGAGGGCAGGAAGAGAATGCGAGAGACAGGGACTGAGGCCGGTGGGGTGGCTGGCTTCTGGAAGCGTATTCGGAGTCGATCCAAGAGCCCTGCGCCCAGCAAGCACATTACGCCCACGTTTGCCCTGATTTTACGTTCCTGGGGATGCAGAAAAATAACGCTGGTGGGAATTTGGAGGAGAATAGGGCGGAAGGGGTCGAAAGAGACGCCGTCACCAAGGACCCCGTCCAAGTCCCGCATACGACAGTGGTTCTCGCACAAGGTCAACAGCAAGGAGAATGGTTATTGATTATTGCTCTAAAAATATTAATGGAGCTTTTACAATTCAGCTTCAATTCAGAGAAGAGCTTCAAAAATAATGTGATTTTTGAACTGCCGCCCAGGGCATGGCCTGGGGGCAGTACTAAGGAGTCACCTGGATTTGACCTGTGAGTCTATATATCTATATATATATATATATATATATATATATATATATATATATATGGATGTAACAAGGAATACCTCGGCGGTTTCTCAACCGATTTGGCTCATTTTTTCAGCATACGTCAGAAATGTTGGCCGCTTGCGGCCCTATTTTCGGAGCTCAGCGGAAATATTTATTTCTGGAGGTATAACCCAAAAGGCTGATGTTTCAGTACTGAAAAAACGAAATTTGCTTATAAATATTATAGATGCCATAGAAATGGCCACCCTTAGGTAAAATTTGTTGCAAATCACGAATCTGGACTCCAAATTTGGAAAAAATTGAAATTTTTTCTCAAACCCAGCTAGTTGATGTTTCAAAATTCAAAATTTTTTTTCTTGAATATTAGCCATGATTATGGGCACTTGAGGGTAAAAATTGTTGCTGAGCTCGAATTTGATCTCAGAATTGCCAAAAGATCAACCATTGTTTGCAAAACTGGCAGGCTGATGTTTCAAAATCCAAAATTTCAGTTGTTGTATATTAGCCATTATTTTGAGCAAATGGGGTAACAATGGATGCTGAGCACAAATTTGATCTCAAAATGGCCAAAAATTGACAATTATTCACTAATCTGGCAGGTTGATGTTTCAAAATCCGAAAATAGAAATTATTGGATAGTAGCCGAGATTTTGGGCATAAGTTTTGAAAACTGAACCCCCAAAGTTGAGCCTTATACACATGGGCGGCAGTTCAACAAATGGGCTCAACTCACCAGGAATTGAGCCCCATGTTATACTAGTTTTTAAAGTAATTAAGAGCATGAGAAGAATCAGCAATGCTTGTAAAGCAATGAAACCCACAAGAGTTGGGCTCAGGCATACAGGCTAGAGTGTAGAATGAATTCTAGCAAAAGGGACAGTATAGATTGGCCTGAGCCAGCTTGAAGAGAGGGCCTCCACTTAGGGAGGAAACGAGATGCTTCCTTTTGGCTTGCTGCCCCAACTTCTCCACGAAGCCTTGTCAATACTTCCCACTCTTTCTCCCTCCAAGCTCCCTCCCTCCCCGAGTCTACAGAGGCAGTGGCCGAGACGCGTGGCTTCCTTTTTCTGCACATTTGGGATCTCCCTTTTTTGCTGCAAACACACCCACCCACTTGGAGGTTTCGCAGTGTAAACAGAAGGCCTCTCTGTCAGATGCGAAACAGTGATTGTCCTCCCCTAGAAAACCTTCTCGTAAAAAAAGCCAACAATCTGTTGCATTCTTGCCCAGATCCCCAGGCCACTTCTGGAAGCCCAATTTCCATTTTCCAGAAGGACCAGTGGCCGCAGCTCCGTTCCCTGAAGCGCTGGGCGACCTACGAACGCAAAGCCAACGGAGTGCCCTCAGTGAACAAGATCTTGTGTCCAAGACCCTGTCAGCCCAGATCTCGGAAGTGGACCCTTCGCAAGCCGTTAGAGTACATCCTCTTGAAGCAATGGAGTGTGAGAATCGATTGGATGATAGGCAAAGGCGGTGGCCTCTTCGATGCTGTCGAGTACCTATAGCCAGAGCCAGGACTGCATCTTAGAGGCCAAGCCTCGCCAACCGCCCTCCTACATCCGCATCTCCTGCGCTCTTAATGGCTATCGCAGCACCCGTCTACCATCGCTCCGCCCTCAGGGTATGATTTTCTGCTTTTCCAGCCGGCTTCGTCTTTTTACGCAAAAATGATGAACCTGTTTAAATTTTTCTTGCAAAGATCCAGACAACTTGTCAACTTTTGAAAGCCCTCATTGGCTGTAAATGAATGACAATGCTCAGTAACCATTTCGACACTTTTTTTACCTTTATCGCTCACTAGTTCCCCAAAATTCCCTGTCCTCGACTCCCAGTCAAAAATTGAAACCTCTGCAGATTTGGCGGACTCCAGCCGCCTGCCGCCCAGCCTGGTAGAGAGACGGCTGGAGAAGTTCAGTCGTGCTGAGACCTCCAGCTCCTCCGCAGGGCTCCCGGAGCCTCTGCCCTCCGGCCCCTCCGTCAAGCAGCGTGCTGCCAGTCTCCAGAGCCCCTCCAGCAGTGACACGCCACCTCGACCCCACCCCCGCCGACCCGCGCTCAGCCCCCCGCCCATTCCCAGGCCCGCTCACAGCCAACCCTCTGGTTGGGCTTCTTTTACTAAATTAGGCTGCAATGGAGCAAGCGTGGAGCAACGGGAAATGCAATTGCTGGGGCTGAAAATTGAGAATTACCAACGGTTCTCTGATCCAATCGATTTGTTGTTTTTGATTTTGGCTCCTGTCTAAGCCCAATCATGCATTCTGTCTGCATGGAAGAGTTTGACAGGCTGTGCAGGCGAGCCAGCGACCACCAATGGGGACATGCTGAGCGAGGTTCTAGCCGCCGGGGAGGCATTGAGCAACGGGCACGACAGCTCCGATACTCCCGTCACTGATTCAGCTTTGGAGGCATAAAGAAGAAGCTTTGAATTAGTTGAGGCGGTGAATGGGGAGGTTCACGACGGGCACTGGCAGCGGCGTCGGGCGGACGCAGCCAGGGAGAAGCTGCAGGGCCTGGCAGCTGAGGCGGATGCCTATCTGCAGGCGGCAGACATTCCTGAGGATGGTAAGAGGGCAATCGTGCGACGATTTTAAGACAGTAGATTTTTACAGCTGAGAACTTGGTGCGTGTGGCCTACGGAAAGGCCAGCCTTCTCATGGGCAAGAAGTTCAGCAAGTTCTACGACCTGGTCGACCGCAATTTGGTATCACTTCCTCACATTATGTCCATAGGGAATATCCAGCCTGGCGCTATATGGCAGTTGAGCGAATAAGCTACCTGAGAACCATCAGAAGTGGGGATTATTGCTGACTGATATTATGGAGTCACTTTATCATTGCTTAGAAACATCTAATGTTTGAGTAGCCTGTGCTTGCAGAACCCGGTGGAAGGGGAGGCTCAGCCGACGCTGCTGGACGACCTGGAAGGCTACTGGTCCATCGTGGCCATGGAGATGGAGGACGTGGACGAGGCCTTTGCCACCGTTCACAAACTCAAAGTCACCCTCCTCCCCCTCCTCCCCTCAATCCCATTCACAGTCATGCTTGCAGGCGCTGAACTGGGACACCAGTCGTCTGCCGCCAGCCTCCACCGGGGCCTCCTCCTCCCCTTCTCCCAGGAGTCGACCGCCTTCTTCAGGAAGGAGCCGGACAACAGCCTCCACGCCCTCCCCGAAGGCCGCCAGCGCCCGGAAAGGACGCCCACCCCCTGGACCACCTTCAGAGGCTCGCAAACGCCTGCTGCAGGTTGCCCGGAGAGTGTTTGCAGATTTTTGAACTATTGGTAGGGGATCAGTTTGGGTCGCGGTGAAAAAAGGTAGTTTGCGAATTTTGAGATTTTGAGTGGATGAAATAAACAGACTGATGTAGAATGAGCACGAGGTTTTTGAGCTAGGAGAAAGGGGAGATAGTAAATTGCAAAATTTAAAAACTAGCAGCATAATTAATTGATTTGCGAAATAAATTTAAAGGGCGGCAATGGAATTTTAGTTTTTGGCTCTCAAAATGCATCAATATTTTAGATATTTTTTATATTTTTCTGCTAAATTTTTTAAAAACGTATTTCTTGGTAGATGAAAGCAGAGGGCCGGAGACGCATGGCGGAGCAAGGGGACGCAGACACAATCATTGCCTAGTCTTCCTTCATCATATTCACTATTTTCGGACTTTTCTTTCGCAAACTAATGTTGGTGCAAATATTTGTTGAGAGGACATCTATATTTATAATATTAGACAAAGTGATTCGACCTACTTGGCGACCTACTTTCCCTGTCTCCCATTTTTCCTTTGTGATTCCGCTTCCAGTCGTGCTAGATTCCTGCTCCACTGCTTCCCTTTCCAAGCCTTTCATCATTCAAATGCTTCCTGTTGCTGATGTGCGTAGTCGGAAAAATTCGATTTCAATGTCAACAAGCGCAAAAAAGGCAACAAGGAAGGTGTGCTTGTGTATTCTGGGGGGTAGAAGCGATCAGGCGATGGAGGATGCGTTGGAGGCGATTCGAGGCCAGAGATCGGCGCACTCCTTGGCGACGGGTCCGGTGATGGCGGAGCCCTTCATCTCCCCCTTGTTGTTCACGATGACGCCCGCGTTGTCCTCGAAGTACAGGAACGTCCCGTCCTTCCTCCGGTACGGCTTCCGCTGGCGGATCACCACCGCCGGCATCACTTCAATCTGGCGCTTATTTCTATCCTACCTGCTGATGTTTCGTAACAATACAGCTACCAGACGATTATGAAAAATTTATTTAATCATATGGGTGAAAGACGAGTAAAATACCTTAATAGATCTATTGGCTTTATCATCTGCTTCAGGAAGAGTATTCTCACCACAATGGATGGTCTGAGCCCAGTGACTCTTAGAACTTCATCATCAGCAACTTGCTTGACAGCATTCGTAATATATGAATAAATTTTGAAGCCTAAGAGGAGTGAGTAGGCGGGGACCTTTCTTGCGTAGCTCGGGCTTGCCCTTCTTGACGGAGGCGACGAACATGTCGCCCACGGCGGCCGCCGGCAGACGATTCAGTCGGCCACGGATCCCGTGCACCGCGATCACGAACAGATTCTTCGCTCCTGCAAATCATCACTCTCTACTTTTGCCCGCTATTAGGATTTCAGCAATTGGCGGGGTTGAATTGGACTGCAGAGCAACTGCTGAGAAGTATTGCCCTTCGTCATGCCATTGGTTCACCTGCCCTTGGCTGAGTGATAATCCATGAAAATAGTGAAATGTCAATGGTCTGAGTGGCTTAAACATAAAAGGCTCTGTTTAAGGATGCATTTAATCCATGCATAATCTATCTAGTTCCCCGAAAACTCTGTCAAGTTTGCTATTCGCTTGCTACGTCCGACCTACTCTCATACACCCATTTTTAGCTTCAATTCGTTGAGCTGGCTAGCTGAAAGGAAAACAAGCAATGAAGGAACCGGTGTTGTCGGCGCAGTTCATGACGGCGCCCACGGGCAGACCCAGGGAAATGCGGAACTTGGAGCCCCCGCTGCCACCGCGACCGCGCTTCGACATCCTTTCTCTTTACCTTCTCACTTCTCTGCTAACCTGCCCTCTGCCCGATTGCGTCTTTCTCCTCTAGTCCCTGCCTCATCCATTCCACGATTACCACCGTACTCCACCACCTCAGCATCAGAGCCCCCCTCTTGAGACCCAAGCTGGGACGCGTCTTTGAAAGGGGGGAATGCGGAAGCCTATGTATATCTAGTGGAACAAGCGAGGGGCACTGAGATTATTCTGCGCAGTTCCAGCTGGCTGGCTTCTGGCAAATAACCACACTTATAATGCTCTGCCCCATTCTCCCTCCACTAGTGAGCGGTTTTTTGACGTCTGACACAGGCTGATGGATGCGCATTCAGCGCATAGCTCGGACATCTTTCTTTCCCTGGCCACAGAACGAGCTTTTTCCTGTTGTTGGGATTTTTATGGGCTGCATTGGTGCCAGCTGCATTTGTTTACTCGCAAAACAAAACGGCCAAAGCCGCAGCCTCTTTTATGCCACAACCGTAAAACTTGGGCGGTAAATAGACTTGGCCAAAAAATACTGCTCACAGCTTGAGCTTATTAGCAGCCTTTCCAAAGGCCATCCTTGTCTTATTCGACTTCCGCCATTGCCATCCAGAGATGGCCTCAGGACAGGCCATCAAATGAGAGCCCCAGCGGCGTTACCCTCCGGCCTTTTTCTCCCCCACAAGGCCTCCCCAATTGCCTGTGCTGTCAACAGCGCTAGCATCCGCAATTTGCCAGAGTGAGGCCTGCGAGGACAGGCTGGGGGCGGGTGAAGAGGGGTCCCTGTTGCAAAAACCCCGTGCCGCCAGGATTTATCGATCTGTCCCCTCCCCTGCCCCTCCCATCCTCACCCCTCACACTCCCCCCACCCGGGGAGGAAAAGCCTATCTCTCTTCCGCCTAGGCCGCGGGACATGCGCACACACACTCTCTGAAGCGCGTCTCGCCCCCTTTTTCCACTCCCTCCCCCCACGCCCCCGCCCACTACTTCGATAGGCCCAGGACGCGTGCCCTTCTCCAACGGCCACTTAGAGAAGGCATCGGGGAGAAAGGGACCTTCTCCCTTTCCCTCCAAGATCCGTCTGGGCTCCATTTCACGCCCAGCTGCTTGGGACCTTTTTGAGGCTAGGTTGCCTGGTGATATAAGGGCGCCCCATCTCCGAGGCTGGTCAGGGAGGAGGGCCAGGGAAATGCGATTGGGAGTCCCTGCGAGCATCGAGGGAGGGAGGAAGGGTGCAAAAAGTTGTTATTCCGAGAGAGAAACGGATGCTGGCTCTGGCCATGTGCTGATTATCCGCTCCGCATCCTCCAATCCCCTTTCCACAGGCTTCTCTCTCTCTTGGAGCAATCTGTCAGCGCATTTATTCGCTTCAATGGAACAGAAGACTCCCCCAAGCCTGTTTTAGTTGTCTGCAAATGCAGCGGTTTGCATGTGCATGTGCATTTGCTGTCCCAGCCCACTCCTGTACCGAGTTAGGCACTTTGTGGGGCCGCTAGGCTTAGGCAGTAGGCCTGTCGTTGGTAAATCAAATGGGCGAAACAGGTCAGATTGAAAAAAGGCATCAGAATAGATGCAAACTTTAGGGATTGATTTGTTTCTAGGAATGTAAGAAAGGTAATCTTTTCAAGCCCAATGTAGGAAAAGTAATCTTTTTAGCTTTGCGGGTGCAAATCCACGTTAATTGAATGGGCGGCCTGTTGATCAAAGGCGTTTGCAAGGCTAATCCTGTTCTTTAAAAACTGATCTAGATGAAGACATTTTTTTACCGATCCATGTTGCAATGCCGCAGGCACTGTAACCTATCAAAGATATGGAGCGCATTTGTTTTGACTCACATGTCTTAGAGTCGATCATTTTAGCTAGACACTATAGCTCAGATCATAGAACAAGAAGACTACGAATGATTTATGCAAACCCCTTCTTCACACATCCTCAAATACTAGGTAATTTGAGCAGCCCTTTTTGCCTCCCCTTTGTCTGTCTGGGCGGAAGAAAATCTCCTCTTGAGAGGCAGCCAAAATGCCTCATCAGGTTCCAATGACGCCATTCCGGGCTCCCTTTTCTCAGCCTACCCCCCCTGGACCATCCGTCAGCTGCTCCACCAGCCTACGTCAAACCCGTCCCCTCCGCCTCCTTTGCCACCACCCTTCAGTCCCCCACTCCTCACGCACCCTTCACACCCTGCGACACACGCGGGCGCCACCACCCAAAAAACGGCCGTCCCAAAAAGCCCCCCTCCCCCTCCTTGCACGGGGCCACCTGACACCCTGTCGCTGCCGCACCCGGGCAGACTACTATCGCTCCGGCACTTCCCTGCCCAGATTATGATGAAATGTCTCCAGTCTGCGAAACTGAGCCATCGCCCAAGATTGATCAGCCCCCATCCTGCGGGGCATCTAGCTGGAATTCATTTGGCTTGATGTATGGGGAGTGTTTTTGAGGCCCTCCTTTGGTGGGTGAAAGGGTATGGGGAGGAGGACGGCTTTGATGGGAGCGCAGGGGAAAGGGGGCGGCCGGGAATGTCAGTGAGAAGCGCGGCCCTTTGCCTCCCTCCTCAGGCCGCAGGTGGCAGTGGGCGGGGAATTTCATTTGCCGGTTTTTTGGCTCAGCCCCACGCTTGCAAGGAAGTGGCAATATTCACATGGGTGCCCCCGCATCTTCCCTCTCGGCGAACTTCATGCATTATTCTGGCGAAAAAGCCTCTTTCTCTTTCTAGACCCATTGGCTCGTGTTAGTGTTCGCAGCATACCCATTTACTGCTCAGCCATGCCCATCAAATATAGGCGCATTCTTTCACTGCCCTGCTTCATAGCAGTATAATTGATCCATCCATCCATGTCGATTCAGGCCTAGAATTTCCGCTATTGCTTTTTTGCAAATTGACTATAATCTAAAACAATAATTTTACCCTAGGAAATATAGGCCATAGGCGGAGAGAGGAAATGATGGGGGCACTAAGAGGAAGGGAGAGCGCGAGGGAATGAAGGTTTGAGTGACGCGAGGGGTGGGCGAGGGGGACGTGGAAGTGACAGAGGCACTCTGCCGCTAAGAGAAAAGCCGCTGAGTTCCAGGGGGCAGCCAGCAGCACATTCTCATGGCCTGAGCTGTGGACTGGTGCGTAGCAACGGGTGCGCCATGCTCATCAAGGAGTATCGCATCCTCCTCCCGCTCACCGTGGACGAGTATCGCATAGCGCAGCTGTACATGATTCAGGTTCTTTCTTTTCTTTCTTTATTCGCACGGAAAAAGACCCTTAGAAAGTGTTCTGAATGGGAGGAAATGGGGGAAAGTGGTGCAGAATGGTGGTCCTGCAGTGGCAGTTATCTGAGTTGGAAATTGATGATTTGAAATTTGTCTGCGTTTTTGGTTTGGGAGTAATGCAGTAGGAGATGTAGCTGCTTTTCAGGTGATGAAGGGATTGTTGGATAGGAAGGGGTGTAGAATGAACTGTTGTATTGACACAGGTGTGCGGTGGTGGGGCTGTTAACTTGCAAGGCATGTGTGCTATTTTTGTGCAAGTCAGTGTTTATGTGCCGTGGTGAATGAAATCGTCTTGCAACCAATTAAGCAAATTTGGAAATGGAAAGCTTTGTATTAAAACCCTAACAATGAAGAACAGATGAAGCATTGAATAGCTAACATAGAAAAATCCAAGCAGTTTTCCGATCGTAATTAATTTGGGTGATCAAACCTGTTCACCACTTTGGTTTTTGAAACAAAAGCAAATGAGATGTGAGAAAAGAGGTTGTGATTGCAGAAGAAGAGTCGAGTGGATACCTCGGGCGCTGGCTCGGGGGTGGAGATAATCAAGAATGAGCCCTACGTGGAAGGCCCGGGAGGCTCCGGCCAGTACACCTACAAAATCTTCCACATCGGCTCCCACCTTCCCGCTTGGTTCAGAGCCATCCTACCCGCCACTGCTCTTCAGGCTAGACTTCTCACTTCTTGCTTGCTTTCTTAAAATGCTATTTTCTTTTCATATTTCCTAGTCCCCCAGAATCGCAGAAAATGAATTTTCAAGATTGATAGAAAATTTTGGTCAAGAATGTCATCTATCAATGTAGGTGGAGGAAGAGGCCTGGAATGCCTATCCCTACACGCGCACCAAATACACCTGCCCATTCATTCCAAGGTTCAATTCCGTATCTGGCTGCTTTAAGGGTGCCCCAAGATAGGACGGAGAGTGCAGGTTTTCGCTGGACGTAGAGACACGCTACTACAATGACCCGGGCAACCAGAAAAATGTCTTCAACCTACGCAAGGCCGAAATCAACCAGCGCATCGTGGGTTAGCCCCTCCATCATTTGCCCTGCAGTCCAGACAACATGACATAATTGACAAAACTTGCTCAGATGTGATGGACATTGTGAACGATCCCATCAGCTTCATGGACTACCTAGCCGAGGAAGATCCCAAACTCTTCGTCTCCAAGAAGACTGGTACCACCCAGTTCAGTAAATTGCAGTGTAGATTTAATTCACCTATGACAATAATTTGTTTATGACTTTGAACTCGGGGCAATCGAATTTTGGGGAGAAATGAGATTCACTTTAGGCTTGCCGATGGTACCAGATATATATTTATCTACGATGACTGTCTGTCTAACTAAAATGATCCAATCAATAATTTCCCCAACGCAACTCATCCACACAGGTCGCGGCCCACTGGGCACGGACTGGGCCAAGGAATATGCGGAGGGCGGGCGGCCGATGATGTGCGCCTACAAGCTGTGCAAGGTGGAGTTCAAGTACTGGGGCATGCAGACGCGCATCGAGAAGTTCATCCACGACGTCGGTTGGATCCTGTTTTTGCTGTTCTTAGACGAGGTTTGATGGGGCATTGCTGCAGCTCTACGGAAAACGATGCTTCGAGCGCATCGACAGGCCTGGGCCTGGCAGGATGAGTGGCACGGATTGACATTGGCCGACATTCGCGCTCTCGAAGTGGAGGCCCAGAAACACCTCTCCAAAGTGGTCAGTGCCTCCTGGCTTTTGAAAGGATGCATAGCAGTGTGTCTTAATCCGTAATTCTGTATTTTCACGAGTTTATTTTCTAAAATTTAAAAAATTATATAAATAGATTTTGTAAAATTGGGCCGAGTTTGATTTTATTCTATTCCATAAGAAATCTTCCCAAATACACACACGGATGCATAGTTGATGGATGATTTGCGAAGGGTTTTGAAAGCCTTTTTTGGGTTGCAAAGAGCTGTACCTCCTTCAGCTTCTAGCGTCTACATTATTCATAGAGCAAGGAAAAACGAAGAAAAGAACGAGTGTTTTGGCTAAGTGCTGAGAAAAGGTTTGAGTGCTTGTTTTCCCTGAAAAAAGGATGTCTCGTTTGATTATGTGAGAACCTTTTTAATTCTAAAGGAGGTTGAAAGCATCGCTAACCAGCCGCATGATTGTTAGGTGAACCGAAGGGTTTTAGGTAAATTTTTATGGGTCTCTTCAACCTTTTCCTTAGCTCGGGAAGACATAACCAACGTAACGGCAATCCATGCCAATTCAGTGCAATGCAATCTTGAAACAAGTATATGGCGCAGAGCGCAATAGGTGACCGCGGAGCTCTCAACATACCCCATTCTTGAACCTTTCTACCCAAAAAAGTAATGTTTCAAATGCGCTGGGACTTGTTCCACCCCTCGAGATCTTCCTAAAATTTTATTACCTTTCAGGAAAAAAAAATTTGTCAAAATCCGTTGAGAATTGAGCCTTTTAGAGCATACCCAAATTTTCGACCTTTCTACCCAAAAAAGTAATGTTTCAAATGCTCGGAAACCGGTTCCACCCCTCGAGATCTTCCTAAAATTTTATTACCTTTCAGGAAAAAAAAAGTTTGTCAAAATCCGTTGAGAATTGAACCTTTTACAGCATACCCAAATTTTCGACCTTTCTACCCAAAAAAGTAATGTTTCAAATGCTCGGAAACCGGTTCCACCCATCCAGATCTTCCTAAAATTTTATTACCTTTCAGGAAAAAAAAAGTTTGTCAAAATCCGTTGAGAATTGAGCCTTTTACAGCATACCCAAATTTTCAACCTTTCTACCCAAAAAAGTAATGTTTCAAAAGTTCAAATTCCTGGTCTACCCCTCCAGATCTTCCTAAAATAGCATTACCTTTCAGGAAAAAAAAAGTTTGTCCAAATCCGTTGAGAATTCGCCCGTGGACAGCATTTCCAGATACATATATATATATATATATATACGTATCAGGACAAAAGTTTAGTAACCTCTATAGACCGCGGAGCGGCCCTTCGGGCCGCTCCGCGGTCAAAAAATATATTTTTCAGCATCACTATTTCCATTCAATTCCATCATGCAATCAGTTTCTACTGACGTGATAACAACACATTCGCAAATGAGGTACAGCCATACGTGTCCCTACTAAATAAGGAACCCCCCCCCCCGGAGTTGGTTGATTTTACCCCCCCCCCCCCCCCCCCCGGTCGGGTTTTTCCAGGTCAAAGTTGGTTGGTTGGTGCGGGGGCCCCACCCGACCCCCCCGGGGGCCCCCACCCCCCACCGGTGGGGGTTATTTGGGGGTTGGTCAAAGTTGGTTGATTACTTGGAACATTGAGAAAATTTTGCATAATAGAGGGATATATAAGGAAAAATTGCCTTTAAAAACCCTAAATTAGCAATAAACTTGCTTCAGCAAGGAAAATTTTCGATTTTCACCTACAAACTCAGTAAATTTCCTTTGAAATTTTCAAAAAATTGGTGGGTGGGAAGGACCAGGGGCCCCGGGGGGGGGGGTACCTTCCAGCCAAGTTGGTTGGTTGGTTTGACACCAACTTGGACATGTTGGTTGGTGGGTTGGGACCGGGGGGGGGTCGGGGGGGGGGGGGTCCCAGACAAAAAGTTGGTTGGTTGCTCCGGGGGGGGGGGGGGGGGGGGGGGGGGGGGGGGGTCGGGACACGTATGGGAACAGCATTCGCCACTAGGCCGTTGCTAGGCCTTTACGAGCCCGGCACTAATTCTCTGAAGGGCAATTTGCTCTAGTCGTCCCTTTTTTGCATCTATCAGCAGGGCCTTCTTTGACGCCATCCAATTAGGTGAATAGGAAGCCTAGGCAAGTAGCCAAGACTCGAAGGAGCAAAGGCGGATGATTGCAGATGGCAGAAGCCATGCGCGAGACCGAGGCTACCGGTCAGCCTGATGAAGTTGCCAACAAGGAGAACGTGGCACCTGACGACCAGTTGCCCGTGGTTTGCAAATCTTTTTAAGTTCCCCTCAACTTGCTCGAGCTCAAGTCCAAAATTTATGAGGCAGTCATAGAATCGTGTATTTTGTCCGTTTTGTTTTGCGGTGAGCATAAAAAGGCCGTAAAGGAGCAGAAAGCTAGGGGGCGGGGCGCATTCCAAGGCTGAAGATGTACTGCTATAGGTGCGCATAGGCGACGAAGCCCCTTCGCCGCCCAGCCTAGCTCACTCCAACTCCTCCTCCAACAGCCGCCTCTACCAGCACAGATACTCTACCGGCAGAAATTCGCCTCAAGGTTTTCCAGGAACGCCGTTCTCCTTTGCCCTCCTTTAGCTGGGGTTTGATTTGAGGGTCGATGAGGTCGAGATCGTCGTCTACAGCACCGCCACCGCCGAGGGGTGAAATGCTGGAGCTGATCAGGAGCGACACGGACTCAGACTCCGAGGGCGCCGAGTACTTCGACGCCAACGAGGACTGGGACGATGAGCACCCGCCTCATCGCACCCAGCTGGTGAGCTTCTTCTCCGCCCCTCCTTTCGAATTTTCGCAGTCTTTGTCGCTTTTTTCTTCTGATTTTTTTCATAATTCATCCTCGTTTTGGATGCAAAATCTCCCATTTCAACAAAAACCGTGAAAAAATTTGAAATGAAAACACCGGAGCAAATTACTGTGACGTAAAAACCTGAAAGTGTGGAAAGTGAAGCTTCAGCTAAGAGCCAGGGC
Organism: Ptycholaimellus sp. GST1_10; assembly: GCA_030248095.1. Taxonomy (NCBI): domain Eukaryota; kingdom Metazoa; phylum Nematoda; class Chromadorea; order Chromadorida; family Chromadoridae; genus Ptycholaimellus; species Ptycholaimellus sp. GST1_10. Next base: position 61,206 of record JASANA010010211.1, read on the forward strand.
ATTCCAGGACCTGTGGGGCCCGGAGAAGGTTCCCCTCCCCGCCTCACTGTCCCATCTAGCTCTCTCTCAGTTCTCGCATCCGCCTTGCGCCAAGAAGACCACCATAGTCAATCGAAATGCTCGCTGGAACGAGCCTGTGTCTGACTGTTGTCCCCAGCACCGCAACTTGGACATCCTCGAGCTTGGCCTACAGAGGGTAGAGGACTGAGTTGCAGGTGCGCTGGAGCTCACAGGAGATGGAGCCCTGTGGAGAGGGCGGGGTCTACCTGGAGGTGGCCGGTGGGGCGGCGGAACGAAGTGCGAGTGCCTTGGCTGGCTGCTCTCCAGAGGGAACCCGTGTAGGGCTTCTGCTGCTCGTCTTCCATGCCGGATCTGTGCTGGATACCGCCGGGCCCTCTTCAGGTAGGGATAGAATTATTTACACTTTTAATTTAGCTTTGGGGTATTATTCAAAGAGTTCGCTGGTTTTTAAAATGAGTTTTAAAATGGTTAATTAAAATGTTAAAACACTTTAGGTGTTGTTGGTTTAGAGATTGTATCAATATTGCAATCGCGGACAGTCTTTGAAACATCCTTTTGATTCACAGCATCATACACAGATAATTTCATAGTTTTAGAAATGTCAGCAAAATTCCCGAAATGTCTTGCAAAATTACAGATTTAGATTTGCTACTAAAAGGAGCCAATCTTTGAAACATCCGACTGATCACATTTATGGTAACAACTCAGTTCCAGGGCTTGTTTACTTGCAAACCTTAAAAATCGATGAAAAATGTGCAAGCAATTGGCACTCAAAATCAGCAGGCTCAGCGACGACTAGCCAGGAGAACCTGCCGAATGTCCAGATGACCACCACCGGGAGCACCAAGAGCGGCGACCTTCAGACTTTCCGGTCCAGGCTCCTTCCAGGCTCTGTTGGTGAAAGAGGAAGTGTTGGGGTGCAGCGGGACGGTGGAGAGTGTGATGGGCTCCTACTACCCGCAGCTGCAGGAGCGGGTGGCGGTGCGCGGCGTGGCCTGCCCCTGCTTCACCGCCGACACCCTGGCCCTCCTCTCCAGCCTCAGTCCCTACGGCACCGGTCCCTCTTAATTTCCCTGCTTTGCTTTATGTCAAACATTGCTTCGAGATCAAGAACACCTTTTTTAAGCAAAACTCATGCCTTCGAGAATACAAACTAGCAAAACTTTTTTATGCTAAATTTTTCCAAATATTTTCACGGTGTTTGAATTTAGTTTTTTCAACTTAGATTCCTTCAATCAAACTCATTTTGGCTAAATTTTTCCAAAATTTAGCCAAAATGGGCTAAATTGAAAGAAACCAAGCTCAGACTGTTTTTAAACTGATTTTTTACAGCTTGGTATCTTTCAAATGAATAGCATGAGAATGAATTGAGGCGACGGAGAGGCGGGTGTAGCTCAGCCGGCCCTGGTCCCTTTGCTGGCCACTCAGACCCCGCATTACGATGAGGTCCTTTCTCAGGCTGTGGCCCGCGCCAACGAGGTACCCCCTGCCCCATCCGCCTAAATTCATAGTCCTCCAATGGCCCCTCCTCAGGTGTACAAGGAGTTCCTGGCCTCCGAGGAAGGCCTGGGCTTCGCTGGCGACGTCTACATCATCGGCGACGCCATGGGCGGCATCCTCGCCTTCGACGCCGTCCTCCGCGAGGGCAACGCTCTCAGCCGACACCCTAGTCAGGTACCTCCAACAGCCTCTGCCTAAGCCTGCTTCTGACAGCTGCAGCACTCCTCTTAGAGCTAGACTTCGAAGAGCTAGGCTCAGCTGGGCATTTTCAGCTGAAAGGCCTTCTCCGCCTTCTTAGACACCAGGTAAGGCGGCCTGTGGAAGGGCACGGCGCTCTCTTGGGTGCTTTTGCTGTAGCCAGCCTGTTTTGCCCCTCCCAGACCCCCGAAGACACACCCCAGATAGCCAGGTTGCTCCTTCGCAGTCTTTGGACTCTCTTTTGCGCCCTCTCTCTCCCTGCTTTGGTGCCCGCTCCACAGTCCGGACTCTTTCCAAGGCTGCCTGAACTGTATAGGCGGATAGGAAGGGCTGGATTGGCAGGTGTCCGGGGTGACAGACGCCACGGATGTGTCGGCGGTGATCCCGGAGGACGAGGAGCTGATGGCCAACGAAGGCAACGAAGGGGACAACTCCGTCTTCGCCTCCCCCGCCTCCACCTCCGCTCACCACTTCAACGGCACCCCGTCCAGGTATTCAATCCCTAGATTATCTTTATCCATCAAAAAGCCAATTTTTAAAATCTATACCCCATAACTGACCCATAAGTCCATTAGTCCAAATTGATTTATTGAGCAATTTTTGGTGAGATAAAAATCAATTAATCGGGAATGAGATTGTTTGAAGGGCACGCCCCAGCAGAGAAGAGGAGCGTGGAAAACAGTTGCATTCTCAGCCCCCAGGTTTGCGTGGCATTTTTCTTTCCTCGATAGCATCTTTACAATTCGAATTATTCTTTATGCCTTCTCTTTGAGCCGTATTCACACTACACCCGTGCGGTGCCAGTGGTAAAGCACTTGCCTTTAGGGGGGGCCTAACATGTTTCTGCACTAGGAATAGAGCAGTCGAAAAAACTAAATATGTGCACTTTATGATAAATTATGTGTAAAATATGTGTTTACTATAAATTGCTAAGAAAATTGTTTGAATTGATGTTTGAGTGTTGTATGTCATTGTTTAGGCTAAGAGTGGATTTGATGATTTAGATTTTTGTTAATTTAGCTACTTTTGAATGAATAAAGCTCACCTGTTGTGTTAAATATTGATGGTTTAGAAGGGAGCATCATAATTTCAAAATGGTTGATACAAACTCCAAAAACTTTCATCTTTCAAAAACTTGTTTTGATTGTGCAAAATATAGACCTACCTCTTCATTCTTCTCGCTTCTTTTTCGGCAAACTGGCTGCTCTTCTGCCTAGCAACTTTAACCTAATTCATGCATTCCTATTCTTCCATTTACAGTTTATCCCTAGCAGTACCCTACCCATAAATTTTTCCTCAAAACATCGTGCCACTTTTTCGCCAACCATTTTTTCGGAACTCAGAATATTCCCCACCCAAAAGCATTCACGGCCAAAAGAGCAGCCAGCCAGCACCCTATCCCTGCCTGCCTCCACCTTGCACCTTTCCTCTGCGCAGCCCCCAACCTCTCTATTCCAGAAGAGCCTCCCACTCCGCTCTCCCCACTGGCCGTCCGCCTGCAGCAGCGTCTGGCGCCCTCCCACCCACCGGCCGGCCGCATCGCCAGTCTCCCCGCGGTGGCCTCCAGTCCCGGCCACCTGACCCCCAGCGCCGCCTCCACCCCCGCCACTCCCAAAGGCGGCAGTCTGCGTCGACGTGCTCGGGCCTCCCCCCGGCCCCGAGCGGTGTCAGAGGAGCTGGCCTGGGATGATCCGCCGTCGCCCATACCCGTCCATCTGCTCTCCTCCGGTTAGCAGCCTATTGGCGGCCTGCTTCACCTTATGCGCCCACCCTGCTCTTCAGTTGGCCTGTGGACTGTCATTCAGTTGCGAATGCCCCTGCCCTAATATAGCCCGGATGAGAACCCTATGGCTGACCCTGTCTGATCCTAGCCCTGTCGCTTCTCTTGTCCCGCTCCTCTGTTGAGCGAGTGGCTTCTCTGGCTGTAGAGAGAGGCGAGTCTGGTGTGGAAGCATGCGGGGCTGTGGCCTGTGGCCTGTGTACCCTGCCTGTCCGGCTGTCCCTATATGCCTTGTTGGGCATGGGAAACCAATCTCTAAGGCCTAAGACATCTTGGAGCGAAACCCAATACCCTGTGTCTTGGGCTAGCTGAAACATTTAGGCAACCTATTCTGACCAACCGGCTTCACTTTAATTGACCACTAACAAACTAATAACATGGCTATGCTGGACTGTTCGATGAGATTCGCCAAAGGCAACAGATACTACAGGGAAGGCTGGGCTTGAGTTTTGCAGTCCTCTACTAACGCTAGCAGGAGTTTTGGGCTAGAGGCTCAGCATAATTTTTGATGATATGTGAGTACTGAGAGACAGGAGACGATTGAAGGGAGCGCTCGCTGGCGCAGTGAGAAGCTGGTCTTTCGCCCTTCGGACCTGTTCCTCTTCGGCACTCCACTGGGGCTGATTCTCTCCGAGCGGAAACTTCGCGGTGAAGCCACGCCGCCGCCTCCCCCGCACCAGCTCAACCTCTACAATCTTTACTACGCTCAGGATCCCTGCTGTGCAAGGTCCTCCTTTGATGAAATGGAACCCACTTTGTACACTTTTCGATGAATAAGGTAAAATTTGGATTTGAGACAATTTGAGCGAAAATGAACATTGAACTATCACAACTCTCTCATAATAGCATCTAGGATCCACAATTGACGTTTGCTCCCTCGATTGAGGTTCTTGAATTCGGGGGCTATGATTCATTTTGGCATTTTCTTCTAATACGGTTATCGATTATAATTAATATTTTTGCTCATGAAAAATATGATCAGAATGATCTTCATCGACTCAACACCGCCTTTTTGCAGACTGGAGCCACTGCTGTGCCCCGGCTTCGCGGGTGTGGAGCCAGTGAACGTACCCCGCTTCAGCCGCTTCCCCCTCGGCTGCAACCAGTCCATCCACATCTACGAATGCCTCCAACGCCATGCCGTAAGCCCTACCCCACCCCTTTCCACCTCCCTAACTCTCCCACCTCTCCCAGGAGATGCTGCTAGCCCACCAGAACGAGCTGCGAAGTCGCCAGGACTCCCTGGGCATGCGCCAGCGCAAGCTCTCCAACCACTCCAATACCTCGGAGTCGGAGCAGGCTGGCTCTCTGGGCACTCTACAGGTACAACCCTCAGCTCTTTTTCTGCCTGTTTTGGAGACAGGGGGCCCATTGACAGTCCCTGCTGAGCCACTGGTGGGGCCTGAAACGCATCGACTACGCCCTCTACTGCCCCGACGGCCTCGCCAACTTCCCGCCCATCTCCCTCCCCAACCTCCTCCACGCCTCCTTCTGGGAGAGCTCCGATGTGGCTGCCTTCCTGCTCCGCCAGTACCTCTCTGGCAACGAGCCGCCGTATTCCCTTCTTTCCCTTCCTAAGCCCCTCTGAGCCCTAACCCCTTCCAACCCAGGGTCTGGGAGGCCAACAACCCAGCCAGCACCAGCGCCTGGGTCCCGCCCCACCCCACCGAGAAGTGGAACCGCAAGCGCACTTCCTTCAAGGTCTCTCGATGACTAGAAACTTCCTGAGGAGACTGAAAGGGAAGGATGGATTGAGATCAAGAACTCATCGGCCAACCATCGCGGCAACGACGTCATCTGCGCTGAGGCGGAGCGACAGCGTCTGGCCGCTCGCTTCATGTACGGCCCACTGGACGTCGTCGCACTTACCGGAGAGGCTGTTGATGTCTACGTCTGCGAAGAGGCTGAGGGCAGGTGCGAACACTCATCAGATTCATCCTCTTCCTGTAGCTACTGACTTGCTAACTTCTCGGTCTACAGTTTCATAATTCCAGGGCTATCAATAATTATATGATTCTTTTGATGCATGCATGATATTCTTTTGATCTCTAGAGAAGGATAAAGAAGAAAGTGGGCGGTTCCCAGATGGCAGCACCTGGGCGAGGACCGGACAGATAGCCACGGGCGCATCGCATTCACCATCCCGAAAGAGAAACACCTGCCGCTCGGCCTGCATCCCATCAAGGTGCGCTGTGGCCTTTAGACAGGCTGGCAGTGGAGGAGGGTGAGGGTTGCAGATGGTGGTGCGCGGGGATCATACCTACCTGGACATGTTCCTGGCCGTGGTACCGCCGCAGACGGAGTGTGTCGTCTTCTCCATCGACGGCTCCTTCTCAGCCTCCGTCTCCGTCTCCGGCAAGGATCCTAAGGTCTCTCTACCCTACTCACCTTCTCCATGTTTCACCTACCTTAATAAACACGTACCTAGCTCCTAGGTTTTTGATAGGGTTGGTTCAAGGAACCTAATTGACTGTAAAATACGTGCGATATCCTGAAATAGTGGTCGTTGATAGGTGCGAGCGGGCGCAGTGGACGTAGTTCGCCTGTGGCAAGACCTGGGCTACCTCATCCTCTACATCACCGCCCGTCCGGACATCCAGCAGCGACGGGTCATCGCCTGGCTCGCCCAGCACAACTTCCCGCACGGCCTCCTCTACTTCTCCGACAAGATCACCACCGACCCTCTCAGGTTGCCTCTATTTTGCCCCACCAATCTTTTGTGGATCCTTTATCGGAGCCCCAATCGGCAATCCCTGTGCCATTAGACTGCTGCTTCTGATAGTCGTTGCTGTGAAGACTGCTGGGAATGTCTCTGTGGCTGTAGGCTGTATTGTCCCCGCTGCTGCAGGTAAACCTAGCTGGCTGTCCTCAGCCCTACTGTAGCCCAGGCCCATCCTCTGTCTGCATCATTCTCAATGTTTTTTGGGGTTTTTTATGCAAAACTTCTTTCTACTAGCTGGTCTGAGACGAGAATTAGAATCACCATACAGACAGGTGACTAAATAGTTTTTTCAGAAAAACAATTTTCTGGCATGCTCTGCCATAATCCAGGCAATTGTGTGCAGGCAAAAGACGTCCTACCTGACGCGACTGGTGAGCGAGTGTGGGATGGTCATCCAGGCTGCCTACGGGTCCAACAAAGACATTGCTGTCTATTCCGCCGCCGGCGTCAAGCCGCAGTCCATCATTGTCGTCGGCAAATCCTCCCGGAAACACCAGGTACCGATCCTTAGTCGCCATTAGGTATCCGTCATGGCGGAACTAGCTTATAATTACGTGTTTACTAAGATCTTCCTTACGACGACAGCATTACCAAATGGCATTAGCAATTGGTCGATGAGTGTTGGAATTAATATTTTATGCAACATCAGTGAGCTAAGTAGGAAGGCGGCTGGGAGAGCAGAAGGGAAAGATAAAAGGAGGAAGTACCAAGTTTGGGAGAAAATAGACCACTTATAGCCTGACGATGGGACCAGATATATTCATTCACTTCAAGTTGTATTTAGAGGATCAAAGCTTCTTTCGAAATTACCATTAGATTGATGAGCGTTGGAATAAATATTTTGTGCATCATCAATGCGCTGAGTAGAAAGGAGGTAGCGAGAGCATAAGATAAATGGGATGTGCAGGGGGAGGCGGTGTTCCTGGACTCCGGCTACTCGGCGCATTTGGCCCAGCTGAGCTCCGGAACGCTCAGCATCGCTCGCCCAGCTCAGGGCAACGGACGCCTGCTCATCCGCAAGGCCAACTTCGCCCTACCCACCCACGCCCACGCCAAGGCCACCGCTTCTCTTCCCGTTCGCTTTCCATGCTCCAAGAATAGAATGGACCAAATTTGTTGAAAAAATTTATCGATAGATCGCAGTTTTTCCCCCAAAAATTGGCTGTAATTTGTATTTAACCGATTCTCCTAACTCACGAAAAATTATTTTCATTGCCTTCCCATTGAGCAGGTGGGAAAAACTGACATTGGATGTAAATCACTGAAGGTTATGAGCAAGAAAAGTTAGAGAAATAACGTAAAGTTGTTTGAAGGTACAGCGGTCGCACTCCTTCACGCCCCGCATCGGGCAGTACGAGGAAGGCGGCGGCAAGGAGTCCAAGCCTCGTCGCGGCCTCTCCCCTTTCCGCTTTTCCATGCGGAGAGCCAAGCAGAGTCAGGATTAGAGTCCCCCCTTTCCAGCCTCCTTCTCTGCATTTCCATGCTCCTTTCTCTGTGATGCTAGACAGCACTGCGTTAGCTCGGCAATCACCAAAGATTTGCCCCCTTCCCCTCTCTGTTCCAGTTCAAATGGGTGATCCAGAGCGATATTGAAGCCTAGATAGTTGGTAGTGCAGTGGGACTGTGAAATGGACTAGAGACGCCTGTTCTTGTCCTCACCAAAGTAGTCAGTGTGCACGGCTTTCTTTGCATTAACTGTCTTGCTCAAAGGCTGCTTGTACAGTGGGCTTTCTTTCTCTCCTCTGGTCTCTTCAGCCATCCATCTGTTGTGATGCATTTCCTAGTGTGGGGGCTTAATATTGGGCTTTACAGCTGAGACAGCTTGCCGACAGACCTACTTCCTTTTCTTTTCCACCAATTTTACAATTATTGAACGTTCTACTCATTTTCAGCATACTATCTGCTGTGCTCATACTCAATGTGGAGAAATTGGCTCATTTTTTGCAAGCTTAGATGAAAACTGAAAATAAGTCCTGAACAACAGAAAAACAGAAATCGCAAGGGTCACATAGCAGAAGCGCCCAGGAGAAGATGAAACCGGTATGGCCGCCCCTATGCACGCACAGCAAAATTATTAGTCGACCGCATTACATCTTCATATGCCCACTCCTTATTAAAAACTGAAGTCATCGACAAAAACACCATTAGGGCAGAAATGATCGTCCATTTCTGGCTCCTCTCCAGTCTCTGCCTGGCACTAGCCCAAGCCCAGAGTTTGTCCGACTTGGGTCTTGAAGGCTTAGGCGCCGTCAACCCTGTCACCGGGGAACGGGTCGCTGGAGGTTCAGCTTTATTTACTTTCTTCCCTTATTTCATCAAACGAAAATCAATAATTTTGGGTCGCGAGCAATTGGAGCCTCTCCTAAAGAGCATTCTGGAGGGCACCGGGAGTGGTGGTGGTGGTGGCGTACGCCCGCCGCCCTACCGCTTCGACAAAACTGCCCCTGGTCCGTTTCATGCTCATTTTTCTATCATTCGGTTTACTTTTTTCAATATAGGCCTAGGATAGTGATTATTATATTTACGAATTATTGTATATTATGTTATATTTTATCTATCCACAGAAAATCAGACAGACATCACTGTCTTGATGTAGTAATGTTATGACCCCGTTTTGAAACATCTGCCTGCCGAGTAGAAAGTCGCAATCGATTGGCAGAGTGCGTACGGGACTTGGACGCCCTGCGAGCTGCCTTCTCGGCCAAGTTCGTGCCGGCACTGCAGCGGACGGAGTCCGTGGGGCTGGCCACCGACGACGCTTTTCGCTTGCTGCGCTATTGCGCTGCGCAGCGGAGGGACCAAGTGGGCCTGGTGCTGCAGACTGCCATCCTTTCGGGCATTTACAAGTTTGTTGTTTATGTGGCTGTGAATGGGGGGTGAAGGAGAGGAGGAACTTTGCAGCTGTCTCTCCAGCCAGGACAAGGTGGCCAGGTCCACGCAGCAGGCCTGTCTAAGTGCTGTGCGGCAGGAGGAGGCCGCTTGCCAGGCTGCAGAGGACCTGGTTGGCCTTCATAGACAATGGATAGAGCCATGAGGAAAGCAGACTTTTATAATTTTTTTTCTAAATTTTCTAAATTTGTCATTTGGCACAAATTTGTCATAAAAAACATCATCAACTATTGCATTGAATTGCTCAAATTGAAATTTTTTTTACTCTATATTGCTCTGAAGTGCCTTTTGTGATAAAATTTGTGGAAAATTTTTCTTTAGGACTGACATTTGCAGCAAAATATGGTCTACTGTGATGAGAAAAACTTTACAAAGTTTGACTAAAATTATTCGGCTCAAAAGCAAAAGTTTTTAGATGTGCTCCAAAGTTAGCGGCAGCCAGATCCTGGGCATAAAAACGCTCCAGCAGATGTCCGCCTACCGTGACGTGGCTCTTAGCGTATCCATTCATCTTCTGCTTTTCCAAAACCTCATGAAAATTGATTGCAGTCGAGTGCCCGTTGTGAGCCCATGCTACGCCTGCTACGCAATGATGCGGCAGGGCTGAAGGCCTATCTTCCCCTCACTGAAGTGGTTCCATTGCCGAATGAGGAACGGTGCGTTTTGTTATTCTTACTGCATGGGCTGGAAGGAAAGGAGATGGGTGGTTGCAGGTTCGGCAAGTCCTCGCTTACGCGGGTGATCAGTCAGAACGGCATCTCTGCACGATTCATTGAGACTCTGAAGCAGGCCAACTGCTAGTTTGTGCGAGATAAACAGGGAAATTTAATTGTCGATGTGGGACTGGCAAGCATGATTTGCAGATTTTACCAAATGATCCCAGCTACAAATATCAATTTTGACAGTTCTTAGCTATTGATTTCGAGTGAACTTGGGTAAAGTGGCTGCAAAAGGAATGAGCAACCCAAATAAAGCATTAACCTCATTAAATATTTTCAAACTTCTTCCAGTAAATTCGACAACCTGTCATGGATAACGCTATTTGTGCTTGTTGATTAAATTCATGTCCGCTTAGGTTTATTTGCACCAGAGGTACCTGTGTATGCCGAAACCAAAAACTGAAAGGCGAAGGATGCAAATTGACTAGTTTGAGATCGTCAGACTAGGCACAATTGGGCGTGACTTAGCGATGCCTTCTGCAACGACAAAGCTCATCACAGCCCAAGCCTCGCATGAAGGCTTCTCTCGACTCGCAGAATCCACTCTGGGCCCAGGCTATGCACTGCAACACCTTTACATGATTATGCAAGATTCGAAATACTTGAAATTCCAAATTCAAGAAATTCAAGCAAAAGGTTACAATTTCCTAAAATCACTTTGGAAAAATTTTAAAAGATTGTTTTTTTCACTGCTCAAATTTAGCCGCAAAACTAGACCCTTTTTCATTTAGAGTGTTTTCAGAGAATAGACTGAACCCGTCTATTGGCCCGGCAGACTGTTCTTCGACTCTGAGCCGGGTTGCGTCTTTGCAGGGCTCCTCTGGCCGGTCGGGTGAGGATGGAGCGTCGAATGGCCTGGCGTCCCCTGCCGGCGAAGGCGTGGTGGCCTCTGCTCAGCTTCACCTCCGAGAAGCGCCGCCCCTCCACGTCGAAGAGCACCAGCTTCGAGGTCGCCTCCCGCAGAGGCTCTTCTGCAATTCACTTGGTGTCTTTAGTGTCTTCTGTGCGCTCATGCCTTGAGCTGAGGGCCATTTGGATAGAACTAATCCGAGGGGACAGCACAGGGGATGGTTATGTTTCAACATTACTGTCCCCTGTCCTGTTCCATGGGATTGGTAATGTTGAAATTGCCTCCAGGTTTTCAATTGACAAAACCAAATTTTCCACTGCTGCTGAAATTATTGACCAAATCATTCGCTGATAAAACAAATCATGGCTGATTTGCCGCTCTTGCCTGGGTCAGACTGGGAAAATGAAAAACCACCAATAACAGAGGATTAAATAAGGAAAGAGACAAGGGAAATGATAGGCTTACTGCGCTCCCATTCCCCGAACTCCTCCCCGTAGTCGGGTATCATGAGCAGCAGCACTGCAGTCCACCCATTCTCATTTGCCTTCCATGCAGAGAGCTTTGACAGCTCAACCTTGATCCTGCTGCTTGGCGCTGCGATGTGTGGCCTCGATGGAGCTGCGAAAGTCCGCCTCGTCAGCTTTCCACCGACACTGGCTCCGCACTGAGCGGGCGATGGACACGAAGCATGTGCTTGCAGACACATCTGCTGACGCTTTTTGTGAAAAAATAAATGTTTTTGACAAAAACTAACCATGGCACCAGCTTGTACCACAGCTGTCCCTACAGGATCGCTTCATGTATTCCCTGGAAACAGTCTCGATCAGGAACAGCTGTCTTCATGAGGATTTTCGTAATTTACTCATTACTGGTGCACTCCCCGATCTGGGCCCACCAGCAACAGCGTTCATCTCTGTCCTCTGGAATCCCAAAAAGCTATTAAAATTGTTTTTGCCAAAAAAACCAAAAACTAACGTCCAAGGGCGACCAGGTAGGCAGCCGCCAGAACCGAGAGCCAAAGCAGCAGCATTCCAGCCTCTGTCTCCTCCCCACGTGGCAGAAGATGCGGCTAGTGTAGGGCGGCAAAAAGAGGAAGAGGAGGGCTTTTGTTGTCCGGTGGTGGAGGGGCTCTTGTAGGGGGTGTGTTTGCTGCAGCGAGCTCTGTTAGTGGTGGGGGCTGGTGCGGGAGGGAGAGAGGAGCGCACTGCGATGATTGAGGAGGAGGCGGGCGCAAACAATGTGCTGCTGCCCACTTGATCGCCTTCCTATTCCGTCAGCTGGGGCGAACGGAGCTTGACTCACCGGAAAGCCCCAAAGCCGGAGTGTTCCGGACAGGATTCCTGCATGCCTCCTGCTGGTCGCGGCGATTAAAGAAGCGTCGCCCTGCCTATGTGCCTAATGCGATGTTTGCGCTGCTTTGATGGGGGCGGTTCAAGTGTCCTGGTAATCGCCTTCAGTTGCGGCATTTGTGCAAATGGCTGCTCTTTCTGGAGCGGGCTGATTTATGGGCCTTTATTGGCGGGAGGAGAGAAGTGGGACGCAAAAGGATGCCAGGGACGATTGTGGACTGGCTGGGTTTTTGTGAGCGGAACAAGAGCGATGAACATTTTTGGGGCTCATTAAACAATTAAACAAATTGTGTAGGCGCAACTAGAGGTAACTAAGGCAGGCATGAGGGTGGGTGGCGTGATGGAGGGAGGGCGTGGAGAGGCTAATCGACGCGCGGCAGATCACAGATTGCGTCGGAAGCAGAAGGCAAAGTTGCAGGTTCGCGCGCAGTTCTTTCGCATGAACTCCTGTTCGTTCAAACATGACGTTGCATGGCCCAGAAAAATACTAGATTCAAAACATTCGTTCATACCTATTAGAAATTTAAAAAATAGAATAAAATCTTCTTACATATTTGATAAATAACTTATTCCATGGTTGCATAAATTCGATTATGTAAATTTTTAAGTAAAATGAAAAAATTCAGTAAAAATGTACATAAAACAAAAAATGAAAGAAAACAACAAAAATCTAAAGAATATAAGAAAAGAAAGGGGCAGAAGAAAAACCGAGTATTGCGGCAGGCGACAAGCTTGGCGCTGTCGAAAAACGCGGCAGTTGGTGCTGCGATCACGACAGACGTTGCTCTGCTTCAGAGCGATGGCCGAACGCCCGCGGAAGAAACGACGACGCGGATAGCCACCATTCCCTCCGCTCTCCATACCACCGCCGTTGCTTTTCCTGCGGGAGCATTTGAGAATCTAAGTATCATCCACTATTGGCGGGGAATTTAGCAAAATGGTAGTTCGACCTAGTATTGAATGATTTTTTGGAATGAACATAAATATTGACTGAATTCAAAGAATAAAGAGAATAAAAAGTGAATTGGGTAGGCGCTCGCAGCATAAAAACCTTAAAACTTATTGGAACTTTTTAAAATCATTCGGTTGGACAATAATCCACTGCATCACATGTTTCAAAAAAACAGGTCAGCCGAAAAAAACGAAAATAAATTAATAATTGTTTGCATCAACCATATAATCTACTAATGCAATACTGCAATGCACGCCAACCCAGCATCAGTGCCATCGTCAGTCTCCGCAGCAGCCTCAGCCTTGGCCCTCTCAGCCGCCTGATGCTCCTCCTTGTCCGCCTCCCACTCCGCCTGCTCCGAGGCCCTCAGGGCATCGCACACGGCCTGGTCCACCTTCGGCCGGCATTCCGGATAGCTCAGCGGGTCCTTGCACTTCTCTTCTGCAATGCCACCTCCTCAGCTGCCAAACGGTAAAAAATGTGCATTAAGGACGCCTAACGAGTACAGCCGGCAGTGCCGCAGGACTTCTGGCAGCGCACAGCCATGTACAGCCGGTTCTGCAAAGAGATTCCATGGCCTCTTTTTACGGAGGGGCGATTTTTGATCAAACAAAAATTAATTTGAAATCAAATTGGTGACAGCTGTTGGTTTATAGGAGTTGCAGCATTTTTCCACCCTATTATGGTTGGGTGTTGGCCTGCCTTACTTGTTGAAGAATTCATCAAAGATCAAAGAAAAGACGAGAAATAAAGGGTGATTTGAGGGTGCTAGCCTGAGAGCACTGCGGCCGCTCCTCTATGCAGGCCCAGACGGGGCATAGAGGGTCCATGTCCTGTCCGAACTCCCCTTTCAGCACGCACTTTGGGCATGGCGTCCTCGGTGGGTGCGTCACTGATTACCAAACACCCTCTCCCACCAGAGACTTCCTGGCCACAAAAAACTCAGCTACCCGCCTGGGTGGTGAGCGGCGGAGGGGTGGCGGGGCCGTAGGGTGGTTGGGGACCAGGTGGAGAGGGCGGCGGTCGGGTGGTGGGTGGCGTTGGTTGGACTTGGCCGTAGCCCCCTTGGCTGGCGTAGCCGGATGGCTGAGCCTTCCGAGCCTCTGGCAATCAATGTAATTGGATTTTCATAATTTTATGCTAGAAATTCCGATATCTTTAATATCATCGAAATGACCGGAATCACTTTACTTAGGCCGATAAAGTGACTCAAAGGGGGATGCAAAAACTGATTGAATCGGGTATATTTGTTTTGGCAGGCGGAACCAAATGTCTGGAATCATTTTACATAGGCCGATAAAGTGACACCAAGGGGATGCAAAAACGGATTGATTCGGGTATATTTGATGTGACAGGCGGATTCAAGGGAGCGAATACCAGCTGGATAGGCGGCGAGAAGTAGGAGAAGGGAGGCAGGAGGGAGGAGCATGGTGACAGCTGAGCTGTGGGACGGAAGTGAGAAGCGCAAACGGCATTTGCACCGCTTGCCACATGCCCAGATATGGCCCCGGACGAGGGGGAGGGGCTTAGAAAAAGGGGGCGACCTCCTTTGCGCTGTCTACAGAGATAGACAGAGAGCGGGCAAAGGGTTTTGAAGAAACTCAACTTCCGACGGCCTTCGTCTGCTCTCTCGCTCCCCACGAACTACTATTACTCACCTCCCACGCTCATCTCACCCTCTCTTTCCTTCCCTTTTCTTCTCCGTTCATCACCAGCCTGGGCCAAACCTGAATGGTGCCAGTTGAATGGTTTTTGCTAGATGGAATGTGGCTGCGTGAAAAACGATAGATTTGTCCTGCTTATCATGCTGCAATGTAAAATGCATTTCAGTTGATACAAACCACTTTATGAGGTGAAAAATACAAATAGATTAACTACACATCATTTCATCTATTCACTACTGTGCTTGTAAGCTTTGGAAAGAATTATCTTACAAAAAGATTAGAAATGCAAAAATCGGATGTTTTGCCGAAAATGAGCATGGGCCTGAAAAAATATGAATTGGGTAAATTTATGATAAAACATGATAAATTTAAGGGACATGTTGTAATAGATGTAGTTATAGTTTTTACCCCTCCAGCTTGAGGGACGACACTAAACTGGCGCCACAATTTTATTGCGCAGAATAGCCACAGCACCCGCACTGTTTTTAAAAGGCGCCACAATCAGCTGCCACAATCTTGAAGCAGTCTAGGATGGGCGACGAAATGAAGCCGGCGTTCAAGCTGCCCTTCAGCATCCCCTGCCAGGACTACGCCCACATCACGCAGCCCTACCACCAGTTCATCCATCACACCGTCTACACAACCGTCGTCAACGGACTCAGCCTCAACTGGCGCATCGGCTTGCTGCCCAAGGGCTTCCTGTTTCCCAGCAGCGCACACATTTTCGTCAAGCTGGAGACCAGGCTGCCGGGCATGACTGACCTCAGCGGCGGCATCTTCAAAGTCGCCGCCCGCTACCAGGGCGACTGCCTTTGGAAGAGCCGTGAGAAGAAATGCGCCTGCGCCACCAAGTACATGACGGCTGGAAAGCTCACCAATGGCCGAGATGGCTGTGGCCTTTGCGATCTTCACCTCAGCTCCTCTCCGGGCAAGGATCAGGTGTTGGAGGGCCAGCTCTATCTTCGCATCCACGCCCAAGGCCTCCAGCTGCTCAATCTCTTTCCCCCGCCTCCGCAGCACCCTGAAGAGCAGCCCCTCATCCGCCTCCTCTTGAGCAAAGTATGGCTGCAGTCGTGCAAGCTTGGTGGAGTGGGCAAATGTTGCAGATGACAGAGGGGCCTTGGCTGGGCTGTGTGGAGCTGCTGTGCGCCGAGGGGCAGTCGCTGTGGCCCAACGCGGGCCTGCTCGGCGCCGCCTCGCCCTTCTTCGCCGCCCAGCTCAAGCGCTTGCCGTCCGAGGAGCAGGATTTCGTTGCCCTCCCCCATTATTTCGCAGCATACCGATAAAGGCCTGGATACCCAAGGAAAAAGTGGACCTGAGCAGCTACGACGCCAGCCTGGTTCAGATCCTCGTCAAGGCCCTCTTCTCAGCCAAGGTGCCGGCGGAGATAGAGAATTTGGCCTGGCAGCGTCTGGTTCAGCCTACTCTGCCTCTTCAAGCATAATTAGTTCCAGTTTCAGTTGAGCATGCTGAAGCTGGTGAAAAAGGTGAAGCCATCTATGGAGGACGTTCTCCTGCTGCATTTGCATCGCGTTGGTCTTTCGTTCAATCAAATTGTTTCCACAGGACTCCCAAAAAGATTGCAGGAGCTGGTGCGCAATTTCGACGCAGGGATGGAGATTCGAGACCTGCTGGAGGCCTGGCGCTTTGCAAAGACCCAGAAGCTGGCCATACTGGCCAACATGGCCTTCACGGCTCTGACAGCCCGCCCTGCTCAGCTCAGTTGCTGCCAATCGACTAATTGAAAAAAAAGCAGTGGAGTTAATTGAAGGTCGTCTGCCTGGCGTTCCCATGGAGGAGCTGCAGGAGATTCTGGATGGCGTGGAAGATTGCCGCCGTGTCATCGGGCCTATCAACTGATTATTCTCTCTTTACCTTTGTTCAGTTTATCCTACGGCAGATTCACACTTTTGAGTAGGGTATTGGGAGCTTTTTCAGCTCGGTGCCTGTTTTCTTTTGATGTTCGGCTTTTGATTCTACCTTGGATGTTTCTGTTGCAAGCGGTTAAAAATCTGGAAGCATAAAACCGGAGCCATCAATCAAAACCAAGCTTTGAAAAATTTTAGCCAATTGAATCAACAGTAAAAATGACTTAGTTTCAATTCCACAATCAGAATCGTCATTCGCTACCTTTATCGATTCCAAGCTTGGAAACATTTAACATAAAGCATCAAAAATTATCCGAGCAAAAATAATCTATCAATTTCAAATTTGAAAACTCAGCAAAACTCCACTATTGAACGATTCCGTCTAACATGCGGCCTTCTCTGGTTCCTAGCACGAAAAGCAGTCGCCTAGGAGAAAAGGGGACCGCGCAAACTCTGCCGCATGAATCAACTTTCCACTTACAATGCACAAGTCATCTGACTCACCTCCTTTCTAAACCACGCCACCTTTTCGTTGCTCCATTTTGCACTCTCACTCTTCCACCACTTTCACTCAAGTCACTCAGGCGTTGCTTCTAGAGATTCTCACAGAGCAGTTGTCCTCTTCTTGCAAGACTTATCCTATTTACAGATAAAGAGGAACTGGAAGAGCTAGAGATGAGCGAAGTGACAGTGACGGAGATGGGCAGTGCGAAGAAGCAGGAGCTTCAGGGCCCCGATCTCCCCATCCATCTGGTCACCGTCTACTCCGACCGCGCCGAGGTCAAGCGACGCTTCCCTGTCCAGCTATCGGTTGGACTTTTCATTTTGCTCTAGTTGGTTGGTCGTTCGCAAATCGCAATAGGATTTTTGTTTTGGTTCAATCTACCTTACTTTCTCGAATGTAGCTCAGAATCAATTAGTAGTATCCACTGCTAATGAAATATTTAACAGGCGGGCATGAACGAGGTGCTGGTGAAGGAGCTGCCACAGTGCGTTGACGAGGACTCCATTCGGGTGGAAGGAACAGGCAAGGTCCTTTCTTCTCTTTTTCCATTGCCTCCTCCTCTTGGACGAAACAATAAATGCTTTGAAGGCGACGATCTGTGAGGTGCAGTATCAGAAGCGACACGAAAGCAGTGAGCAGAGCAAGAGCCAGGAGCAGAACGCCAATCTCAAGGCCCTGCAGGCGAAGCTGGAGGAACTGGAAGCTCAGAAGCTGGCCGTTAGCGCCTTTTTTAAAATTTCTTTCAATTAAGTGATAGTCGAAGGGCAGATGACCTTGCAATGTTACATGATCATCAGGTATGTCCAGCGGCAATAGGACTTTTAGTGACCTGCCATTTAGTAACGGCTGTTGAGGGGTGCATTTAGTAACACTGACCTTTGCTTTCCCACTAAGCACTGAACCTAAGCCTTATCTAAAGCATAGCATGATAAAAAACCTATGCCCAAGCCTGAAACTAAGCCTTAGCTTAAGTCCAAGTTGAAAGCTAAGCCTAAGCCTTAATAAGAGGTGTTACTAAATGGCAGAGCAGAAAAATGTCCCCTTTACTAAATGTCAGTCTTACTAAATGTCAATTTGCCATGTCCAGCCACTCGTGGCATGTTTCCAAAAACTTCAGGCTAAGAATTACCGAATAAAACAAGGTATTCTCGGCGGTTGCCAAGATGACCTAGATGAAAATGCATGCCAAAATTCAAAAGATTTCAGTGAAAAAACCATGAATTATGCATGTTCAAATTTTTGAAACATCAAGATTTTGGGTTTTTGACTATAAATCAATAAATAATTAATATTTCAAAATTTCCTCTTGCCAGCTTCAAGATATTACTTTGACGGACGTATCTGCCAAAAATCAACAAAATTCATTGAAAAACCAGTGATTTACGATTTTTCGCATTTTGAAACATCAAAAAATTGAGTTTTGGGTGAAAATCGAAGAATTTCGCCAAGCCCTAATAATGGTGCCAAGGCATCACCAAGACGGACTTTCCTGCAAAATTTCAGCTAATTTCATGGAAAAACCAGTGATTTACGATTTTTAGTGTTTTGAAACATCAAAAAATTGAGTTTTGGGCGAAATTCAAAAAATTACGCCAAGCACCAAAAATGGTCCCGAGGCACCGCCTAGGCGGACCTTCATGCAAAAAATCAGCCAATTTCGTTGAAAAACCGCGGAGTACGGGCCTGGGACACACACATATATATATATATATATATATATATATATATATATATATATATATATATATATATATATATATATATATATATATATATATATATATATATATATATATATATATATATATATATATTGTGCGGACAGACGGACGCAAAAATGGGGTAACTGCTTAAGCTGGCCTTGGCCGCCCGCCGCTTCTGGCAGGGCGCCAGAGCTCCTCCGGCCTCCGGGCACGGGTGCTACGGCCCCTACGCTTCGCCTAGCATGCTTCGCATGCTAGGCTACGCTCCGGGGCCTCCGCACCCATGCCCTCCGGCCTACGGAGCTCTGACTGCCCTGCCCTCCGCGGCAGGCGGCCTTCGGCCGCACAAAAATGATACAAAGTGGACGTATTTTTCACAAAATTTCTATCAGTTTCTGGCCCGTCGCTAAAGTTTGTCCTCTCCTCCAGGCGGAGAAAGGGCTGGAGCGAACACAGAGCCGTCGGGATGTGATCATCGGCGTGGCGCAGCAGATTGCCAAAGGGTCCGCCGCTTCGGAAGACGCCAAGATTGGCCCTGTAATAATGCCAATCTCTTTCATATTTTCTGTCAATTGAGTCGTTCGCCAGGCCACCGGAACACTGGCACTGGGCATCGCCAGTTTCGATCAGCTGGACCAGTTCCTGGAGCGCTACGAGGAGAGGTTGTCTTTGATTTTCTCGTATAAGCTTAGGCCTTAGTTGATGGCTGACGTTCAAACAACACTGGCCAAAACCTGATAGAGTCTGAGCCTAGAATGAGGCAACAAGAAGCTTTCTTAACCTGTCAAATGTAATGACAAACGACAATGTTCAGGACAAATGTATCTCATAGCCGTTTCAGAGTGGGAGAGCTGGACACAAGCCTGGCAACACAGCGAAAAGCACTGGACGCTATGAAGGAGGACATTCGAGCCACCAAGGGCAACATCGACGAACTGGGCGGTGGAGCGTCAACGCACAAGGCTTCTCGGTTAGCCTCCTTTACGGTTCCCCTCAGAACCTAAGAGGGGTTGGGGAATACAGGGAGGTCTCCATCCTGCTGGAGGCTTCAGAGGGAGGATCGGCCACACTTACGCTCTCCTACCTGGTCTCCGATGCCGGCTGGAAACCCTCCTACGACATCCGCGTTTTCACTGATGGACCCAAGCCCAAGCTCAACGTAAATATATTTTTGACCGCGAAGCGGGCCCGAAGGAAGATTGGCCTGGGCCCAGAAGGAGGAGAGCTTGGTTGCAGCTGCAGTACTACGGGCTGATCCGTCAGTGGACGCGGGAGGAGTGGAAGGATGCTCAGCTCTGTCTGTCCACGGCCAAGCCCAGTGTGGGCGGCGCCATCCCCGTCCTCAAGACCCTACACGTCGGATTCCCGCAGCCTGTGTAAGCCCATTTTATTTCCCCTTTTTCGTCCTTCTATCCTACAACACCAACTGAGACAGCAACAAACAGTCAAACCAATTCACCAGCTCAACAATGGCCAGAGTTGAAGCAGAAAAATGAGTGGCATAATGCCAGTTGGAATAGACGGGGCGGGTTTTTGGAGGCTCAGCGGCTGTGAATATGAAAACTTCTGCGCCAGAAATGAGACGCAGTGCCAAGTAAATGACAAAAAAGCATAAAAGCAATCGCACAAAGCCCAGCTTCATTCGAACGCCTATCCCGGCCTTTCAAGATTGCCATTATTTAACTATCAGCATAAAAGATCTGCCAATACAACAGCATTTAGGCCGAATACTTCAAGAAATTGTGCAGAGGGGATATATGAATGAGTAGACACCAGCTGTTAGAGGCAGAGCATTTTAGGCGTAGTGCAAAAAGCCGGACTGAAGAAAGGCTGACCTATCAACTTACTGCTATCTGAGGCTCAGGTCTTCTGCTGCCCTGTCTCTAACCTTTCCGCATGAAAGAGCGCTTGGCACTGCTCAGCTGGGGCAATACCTATTTACTCAAGGATATTGCGCGTCCTAGAGCTCATATTTCAATCAAACGTAGTCTGGCTCTTGAGCGAAAATGGGGGCCAAAGCTTAGGTATTCCCAGCAATAGGTGCTGGTCAAAGACACGCTTGGCTAGGAGCATCAGGAAAAAAGGTGAGAGGGGAGATATCAGGTAAGGGGGTGTCGAAAGAACAATTCACCGTTTTTTCGACTCTTGAAAAATAGGTGAGCTGAGCAATGGATAAAGGGGCAGTGGGGTCATTTCAGGTACATGCAGACCAAATCCCTGTTCGGCGGGAGAAGAAAAGTTCGAGCAGCAGTGCAGCAGAGAGAAGTGGTGGAGGAAATGGCTCATGCCGTCTGCGCCAGGTACGAGGAGGAGAACGAATCGGGATCCGATCTCTCCCTGGCACAGGCTCAGGTGAGGCCTCCATGGACCGACATTTCGTCTTCAGCATGAAAGGGGATTGCTTGCTGCTGGAATGTCAGAGTCTCCAGCTTCAGTTGAGAGTGGCCGAAGGACAGCCGGGTCTAGTTGGCCAAAGCAGGCCCAATTACTATTTCGAAAAACAGGCAACTGAAACCAGCCACCGAGAGCTTTGTCACTCATTAGCTTGAATCCTGGGCTATTCTTTCACAGGCTACCAGCCAACCGTAAATATTCGGCACATATCAACACCTAAACGCAAGGCTTGCTGCTGGTTCATCGTGTAGGGGCGCGTTTTCATGGAGCTGCCAACCAATGGCTCGCGCCTGCGTTTCGTTCCGCGGCGGGCAGAATGGGCCAGCAGCACCTGCACCGCGTTTTGCACTCCTTTCGGACCTCTCTTTCCACGAGCCACAGCTGGAGCTGGCGACTGCTGAGGTTGCTGTCTGTGAGTGTCCTTTCTGGCGTGAGTGGGAGTGGAGAGTGGGGTGACCTTTCTGACGACTGTTTGCGGACTGTCCTTTCTCTTTGCTTGCCTTTCTTCTGAATATTTGTATTGCATTGCAAACATTAGGCAGCTAAGAGGACATCACAGATATCAATCATAAATATCACAGTTTCCGTTCAGTCTCGGCCAGAAATGACCGACACATTGTAGTTTTAGTAACTAGCCAGTGCTGTTAGGCTTAACAAATTGAAGAAACATTTAGGGTGATTTTGAATGGGTTATGTTGCAATACAAGCGTGGCATTCATGTATTTTGGTCAGGACGGTGAGGCTGGAGTAGAGCAAAGCAGGCCGCCATTTGCAGTGTGAGACAATGGCGGCCTCGTCTTCGCTCCGTCTCCTATGGCTCCAGCCATATCCGATGCTTGAATCCACCAAACCGCCACCATTTTCTGGACATGAGGAATATGGTGGACTCTGTGGAGGCAGTGCAGGAGCCTGGGCTGGAGTTGGCCACGGCAGAGGTTGGCGGTTCTCTCGCTTGCGGCTGAGTGTCTGGATGAGAGGCTGACGAGAGTGGATGCAGTGTTTGTGAGATTCAGGGGCAGGTTGGAAATATGGGCAGCAGTTTGCACGTCCATTCTCGCCAGCTCTTATCTTTTCAATCTGCCAGCATAGCAGCTTTCCATCAGCAATGGCAGCCAGGCTTGAAAGCAGCAGAGTGAAAGGCGCAGACATTGAGTGCGAGAATGAAAGCGACGCAAGCTGGTGGCCTTTTCAGAGCCAGAACCAGCTGCTTTATGAGCCTACCGGCGGAGGAATGGGTTATTGGCGGAGGACCAGCTGATGGAAAGACTCCGGTGGGCTATTCATCCCCTGCTGCTGCAGGCCAACCGAAGCCGGCCATGCGAACGACTGTGACTAAGGTATGAGTGGGAGTGGGAGATTGGTGAATGCGCTTTGTCTGCGATTGAGGCTGAGGATGCAGAGGGGGAGTGGGCGATGGAGCCAAAATCAGGGCGCATATTGCAGGTGTGTGACTCGGTGATCAGCACCAGTTTCCAGATCGCTCGCCCCGCCACCATCCCCTCCGACAACGCCGCGCACAAGGTCCATACTTGATCCAACTCCTTTTTTACCTCTTTCTGGTGGTTTAACCAACCGTAAATGACGAAAGATATCTTTATTATCCAGCCCTGCAGAATGCTTCCTGCTAAAGCCCCTAACGAGTCAGGGATATTTGAAATGGGGCTTTTTGCGCTCCCAGCTAAAGTGAACGACCAGTGTATGGAAGATGTTCGATGGAAGATGAATTGGGGGCTGTTGAAGGTGAACGTGGGCCTGGTGGAGCTGAGTCCGACGTTGGAGTACTGGAGCGTGCCGGCCAAGTCTACGGCGGCCTACCTCAAGGCTCGCGTGGAGAACAAGTCCGCCTACGCACTGCTCCAGGGACCCGCCTCCGTCTTCCTCGACAACAACTTCATCGCCAAGGTCAGCCTTAGCACCTCCTTTGCCCTCCTCTGACCAATTTTGACACCCTCTTTGAGACCGAAATTCGAGCAGTGAGCCCCAGCGAGTCCTTCACGGTGTCCCTGGGCATCGACTACTCCATCCGTGTGGACTACAAGCCTGTGCGCAAGTTTCATCAGGTGCTGTTCTAAGATCGAACCAAAGGAGGGGAAGCAAAATGGCTCTTTGAAATCACAGGAAGCTGGGATGCTGAGCAAGTCGTCCATCGAAACACGGCACCAAAAGATGAAGCTGAAGAACACGCGCTCCGAGGCCCTCCGTCTCACCCTCCTCGACCAGCTCCCACTCAGCAGTGACGAGAAAATCAAGGTGCGTGCAAATTCATTTTCAAAAATTAAAAAAAAAATGTTTTTAAATTTTTAGAATTTCTTCTCTATTAAATGGTTTGCCCCTAAAATTCAAGGTACAATTTTATTCATTCCTTCAAAACTTCCAAAAAATTGATTTTTTTTTACAATTTTTTTGCTCAATCAATTAAACTAAGGATGTTGTCAGGTGACGCTGCTCTCGCCAGCGCTGGGCAAAGAGGTCCACCTGAACAAGGATAACAACCTGGAGTGGGTCCTGCAGCTTGGTGCAGGGGAGGAGCGGGAGTTGGAGGTCCGCTACCAGATCGAGACGCCTAAGAAGGAGAGCCAGCTCGAGTTTCGCGAATATTAATTAACCAAGTCTCATACATGCGTTATTTGCTTTTTGCTTCTAAAAATTCCCCATGTCCTACTTATTAGTCATGATCTGGTCCCGTTGTGATAGGAAAGTCTCAGTCTATTCACGGTTTTGCTTTTGTAACTGGGAGTTTGGAGGGATTGCTTGCATTGATTATGGTTTTGTATCAAAATGACTCGATAGGTACCCTCGATTTATGACGTTTTTCTCTTGGGCTTATGTGTGCGTCTAAAAATGCGAGTTCTAATCTTTCCAGTCGCCTCAGCTGAGGCCGTAATTTGCGCACAGAACCTTAGGAACAGCTGGTCAAGCCAAATTTAGAAAAAACGTTTATATTTTGCCATTTTTCCAGTCGATTAATTGGTGTCAGTCTTTGTTTAATTGGAAACAACTGGCTTAGAAAACACTTGAAGAAATTATTGAAAGATTTTTGTTAACCAGCGCTATTTGGGTTTTTGCTTAAAATTTATCTGTTAAGTTGTTGGCGACAGTGTATTAGTTTTTAAGACCTGGATAAACTAGTTGTCAGTTTATATAATATAATAAGATATAAAATATATAATAAGCATTCATTTCTCTATGAATATAGTGATTGAGCATTGAATGAGAAATAAAATTAAAAAAAAAGAAGAACAAATATAATAATTTTTCAGCAAATATAACTCAATAATTGAATTGTAAATTTTATTCGTAAATCGAGTTCGTAATTCGTATATTTGTGAATCAAATGCATACCATTTTCAACCATTTTTGCAATCGTTTGCCTTTAGTTCGCTGTGTGGTAATGTAGTTTTTTCATTCCGCTTTTCAATATTATTTGATAAGAAAAAGGCGAGAAAGACTTGGCTAATTGTGATATTTATTCTAGATGAGGAAAGCCTGGGAAGGTTTTGATGGCGTGGCGGCTGGAAGAATGGGGAAGAAGGGAAGTGGCAGATTGCTGGGTGTGGTGGATCAGGGTGGATGCCAGATCATCACAATCATATCACAGCTCAGAGTCATCTGCTATGCTTCGCTAGGCTTGCAAATCCTGCGCTCTCACGCCAACCCTAGCTCATATTCACGCGTCCTTATGGGCAGTACAGACTTCAGTTCCAGAGGGAAAGGGAGACTTCAGACACACATACTTCGGGGCATTGCCTTACTGCCTCTTTGCTATACTCAGCCGCATTGACTAGAGGCGATTGACAGATCATTTTGATTATATCACACACACACACATTGGGGAAAGTAATTGCAACCTCTCGAGCACTGAGGACTGAGTGAGAATGCACAGATAATCTCAGCTGAAGGAGGCCTGAAGCAGACGTGGCTGTTGGCAGAGGGAGAAAGAGGGAATAGAACTGTGACATCTGATTCATAAAGCGAAGCGCGGGCGAGGGGAGAAGAGGCCCGGGCGGCCTTTGCTATAGGCTGGGTGCCGCTGAGGTAATCGAATGCCGGGTATTCACAATCAGTTCTCACCATCATTTCCTGCTGAGGGCAAAGCAGGGGAGAGTGGTCACGCAGAAGTCATGCCTCTAGAAGGGGAGTGGGGGGGGGGGGGGGTAGGTGTCAGAGGAAGGTGGTGGAGGCGGAGTCTTGGGAGGTAGTGGTGGTGGAGGGAGCGGCGGAGAAGTCGAGGAGGGGCGTGTGTCGGTTGGCGAGGAGGCGGTCGGGGGAGAAGAGGGCAGGGTCGGAGGGGCGGAGGGCGTTGTGGGTGGGCGGCTGGGGGAGAAGGGAGGAGGCCTCCTCCCGACCCCCGCCCTCATACTCGGGGAAGGAGTGCTGCTTCATCTGCCAGTCCCCGCGAGCGCCCCGCCCCGAAGGGGTTACCTGCACCTGCCTTCGCTTGCCCACAAATGGAACCCATGCTTTGGCCAGTTCTGCTGGGCCTTCCTCGGATGTTCCCTTTTTATTGTCCATTATTAAATTGGCCATAAACTTTCATAAAGAGGTTGATAGATGAAACAGCTAAAGAGAGAGCAGCACTGGTAGGCGTGGTACACCTGCTTTTTCTGGCCCTCAAAGTGAAACCTTGCTTGGCAATTCCTGCTTGACCTATCACTTATGGCCTTTTGCGCTCCAAAAGAAGATGTCGAAAAACTCATTAAATTTGATATCTTGTTGCCTAACCAACTTTACAGATGAAACATCGAAAGAGTGAGCGAGTTTGTAAGTCTATAAAGGAAGAGATAGGCGTGGAGTGTACCTGAGAAAGGGAGTGTGCAAAGGAGGAGGAGCGAAGGCCGGAGGGCGGAGGAGCAAGGCTGGTGGTGGGCACTCGGTTGGGGAGACTGCCGCCGCCGGGGGAGTCTCTCCGCCCGGGCGCAGGGGAGGCAGAGACGGCGGTGGCGGAGGGCGGACTGGGGGCCTCCTGCCGGAGCAGACTCAGGATCAGCTCCATGTCCGAGTTCATCTTGTTCTCCATCCGCTCCAGATGGCTGGAAAAAAAGGCCCAGGCTTAGACTCTGATATAGATTTTGCTTGATTTCGGGCTCAATTGAATAGAACACCATAAAAGACAAAGTACAATATCAAATGTAATTTTGAAACCTTCTGAAGATAATTGGTGAAATAGATTCAGACCAGCCAAATTTGGTCAATGGTCAATGGCTCTTTCACTGCAGTGTGTTTTGTCAGAGTGAGATAGGCGTGAGACGTACCTCTCGATGTCCTCGAGACGATGTCGGAGCTCCAGTTCGGTGGCAGTGGGTAGCTGAGGGGCTGGGCGGGGGGCGGGGGGCGCGGCGCTGGTGGAGGCAGTGGTTGAGCGCCAGGAGGTGCTCCGGGCGGGCGGGAAGATCACTGAGCTCGACTTTGGCATGCTCTGCAACAGTCCTCCCACACTCCACTCTGCCTCAGTTCTCCAGGAGTACCCAGACTGGCTGTCATTCATTGTCAATCTTGGCAGTTTCAGTCAGCTGCTATTTCCTGCTCCTGAGAATATTTCAAAGTTAGAACTTGGCCAAAAATGCTCTAATATTTCTCTAGAAATACAATCAAGAGCAGGAAATAGCAGCTGACTGAAATTGCCAAGATTGACAATGAATGCAGAAATGAAAAGGCAAACGGTGAGAAGAGGGGCGATCTCCGGCTGGCTGCGCCGTTGCTGGCGGTGTGGGTCGCCGGCGGGCCAGGCCTGCTCGCTTGGCGGCGGCGTCGGGGAGCCTGCAAACATTTTCCAACTTCTTTCAACTCCATTCCTGTCCCTGCGTCTACTGCAAGGTTCAGCCCCCGAGAGTGTCAGTCAAAGCAGCGTGTAAGTGGCGTTCTGCAATCTGAAGTGGAGGCGTGTGGACACTGCGTGTACGGGACGAAAGTCTCTAAGGCAACTAAAGGCACCCCCAGGTAGGCGCTGGCTCTAGGCTAAGGGCGCTATTTTGGACTACTGAGCGACTGGAAAAAAAGGTTGAGGGGGCGGCGGGGGAACCGGAGAGGGAAGGTGCGGAGGAAAGGTGCTGGAAGGGCGGCGTGCCTTCGGACCAGAGGTCCGGCGAAGCTAAAAGAGGCTCAATAGGGCCGCAGGCTAGAGAAGGAGGAAAGGAGCTGTCTACCCCAGGAAAGAGAGGCTGGGAAAGGAGAAGGAGCAATGGAGACTGACCAATGCGCGGCCGTTGGCTGGGCGCCAGTTTGTAGGGGTCCCGGGGTCCGGTGGTGAGATCGGTGAGGCTGCGTTTGAGACCTTCCAGGGCGCCTGCAAAGAGGCTGATGAAATGATAATGGAAGCCTCTCCGAACCCGAAATGGGTGTGTGCCGGGGGATGCGGTGAGTTGGGGAGAGAGGGGAAGTGGGTGGGGTGAATATTGCTCAGGTTAGTTTCGCTTGGAGAACTGGAACTAGAGGCATGCGGCAGATCTGAATAAGGATTGTTTGCGGTACAGTTTGGAGGGCTGTTGTAATAGAGACGCCTGGTGAAGCTAATGTCGTAAATAAGCATGCCATGCGAATGGGTGCTTTGATGAGCATGCCTGTCCACTCTCTCGTAGTTGTTGCGGACAGAGGATGGGACCTTTGAGGCGGGAGGGCGTATGGAGGGCGGCAGGGTGCGGGGGGCGGGCGGGGAAGGACAGATGGGCCGGGGTGACGTCCTGGCCAGCAGCTAAAGGGTTCAGCTCCAATATTCCACCGGGTTCTGGCCTGCTGCCTTCCAGGTCTCGGCCTTGGCATTGCTTTCCAGTTCAGAGGGAGCCAGTTGAAGAGGCTGGTATTGGGCGTGAACCGGCATCTGAGCGGGCAATCTGAGCCAGGATGCTGGCGCGCCAGGCCAAGGGCAGGGCGTCTTTGGCCTCCCCGGCGGCGGCGGCGGGGCCGGAGTCGATGTCCTCCAGCTCCTCCTCCTCCACGGCCCCGTTGTGCTCTGGAAGTGGCACATGGGTAGGAGGGGGGATAGAGGAGGAAGGAGGGGTAGGAGGAAGGGGGATAGATGAGAGGGGGCTAAAGGAGGGGTAGGAAAGGAGAACCGCGGAAGGCTTTGGAGGTGGAGGGTGTCTCCTCGCTGGCGACGCTGATCTCGGTGACGGGCGGGGCGGTGCCCCCGTTCACCGTGGCCGCCGTCCCCGGGGGACTCAGCAAAAGCTTGGCCTCCTCCTCCGCCGACTTCTGTCAATTGTCTCACACTCAGCTGAGCGGTTTTTACGGGCAGTTCCGCCCATTCAAAGTCTCTTTTGCTCTTCACATTCTTTGTTTTTCAATAGGGCCTGATTCTCCTACTGACTACCACAGCTTTATTTCTCGGATGGATAAATGAAGAAAGAAAGGAAGGAAAATAAGAAAGGTCAGCTCAAAGCTGGTCCAGAATGAAGCAAGCATGTACCTTGATGAGGTGAGCGGGGTTGAAGCGATGTGTGCGTCTGAAGGAGCGTCGCTCGGGCCTCGGGTTGATGCCGCCGCCACCGCCGCCGAGTTCCCCGACCTCCTCAGCACCGCTGGGCCCATAGCTGGCCTCCCTGGAGCTGGTCCGCCTCAGCTTGGAGCCCGCTATCCGCGTCTGCTCCTCCTGCAAACACAGCCTCCTTTTACCGCCCGGCAGAGAGGAAGAGGCGGTGATGGAAGGCAGCACGCAGCTACTAGAGGTGTGAATAGACGGCAAATGAGCATGGCAAAAACTGGCGGGCTGGGAGGGAGGGCTGGGGGAGCTGTTCCTAGCGCATCATCATTGTCCAGCTACTCTTCAAGGCTGGGGATGAAAGGGGCTCAGACAATTGCGTACTGCTGTCTTCATTCTAAAGAAAGGCTTAGCTCCGAGGCAAATCCAAACTGAAGGGGGAGAAGCCAATTGGAAGATGGGCTCAAATACTCAGGCTGATCTATCATTGCAAGGCCGTGGGAAGAATGGGAGAAGCTGCAACCAAAGGAAGAAGAAGATGCGGGCCTAGGTCCTCATGGCTGGCTTTGGGTAAGAATGCGAGAAGGAAAGAGACGTTGTGGCACTTCACTTGGTGCTGGGAGCAGTGTGTGTGGCTGACATTAGCAGCACTGGCAGAGGACTGGGAAAGAGTGAGTGATGAGAGGGCGGACAAGGACAAGCGAGTAGGCGGAGAGAGAGAAGAACTGAGGCAGCGCGCTTCAGGGCTCTATGGCTAGGGGTTCAGTGGTGGATTTGCACTCACATCGCTGACGAGGTTGCTGGCCTTGAACTCCCCATGTCGAGCCGTCAGCTCCGCCTTGCAATGTCAATCGGCTGAAACGGCCAATCGCCCCTGCCCCCAACCCTAACTGAGAGATGCCCGACCATGCTCGCGGGGGACAGGGGATGGCAGGAAAGGTGGATGAAGGAAGGCTTACATCTCTGAGTGAGAAGGTGATCTGAAGGTTGGCGTGAAAGAACTCGGCGAACTCCGGGTACATGTCGAGGACCTCGAGGACGTCGTCCCGGTGGATCTTGTGCAGGTCGCAGTAGGTGAGGGCGCGGACGTTGCAGGAGCTCTTCCCGATCAGCTCCGAGGTGAGCGGGTTCTCCCCGAACACGTCGTCCTTGCCCAGGATTGCCATCACCATGTCATCCTTCAAATCAGAGTAGTAAGGAGGAGGAGGGTGAAGGAGGAGAGGATGAGGGAGAGGAGGACCTTGAGGATCTCAACGGAGCCGCGAGCGATGAAGTAGACGGCAGTGAGAACGTCGCCGCGGTGGACAAGTGTGTCGCCGGGCGGGGCGTGAGTGGTGCGAAAGCGCATGGAGAGGGCGCGGAGGCAGCCGGGGGAGGCCGCGTGGAAGGCTGGGCAGGAGCTGAGCAGGTTCCGGTTCAGGTGCAGACAGATGTCCGCCTACAAATTTGTCCACATCAATGCCACCATTCACAGGCTGCCATTTCTCCAGCAGTGGAATCAATTTCTCAGCCGCTACGATGAATGCTGCATAGTTGCCCGGCCGAATGTGGGTGGCCAAGGTTTTTGTTTAAGCAGTTTAGGGCCGAGGTTTTGTCTATTTCTAAATATTTAGAATTAAATGTTGAAAATTTCGCAGCTGAATGAATTTTCAACCGCTTGATCTCCAGTTTAAACTCATTTATTTTTAGTCGAAATTTTTGTAAAATGCTTGACAAAGAATTAATTTAAAAATTGGCCATGCAGTTGTTGGTGATACCAACTATTACCAAGGATTCTTCAGCCAGGATTCAATCGTATTTAGCATTTGATGCTTTCCATATTTGGAGCTTCATTTGATTAATAGTGTTAGAGCATGCGAGAATCTTGACATTGCTAATAGGCATAAAAAGCAAAGAAAAATAAAAATAATTGTAGACATAAAACATGTGTCACTCCCTTTCCCGTATTCTCACTATTCGCGAGAAAATAGGATATGGAAGGCAAATAAAAAATTACTCTAAATATAACTCATTTGTAATCAAAACATTTTAATTTCGGAAGAAATTTGTTTTCTCGTTTGCACCATTTTTATTTCAGTACTAATGTTGTTTTTGACTGCGGACTTACTTTTTGTGTTTCCTTGAACAATTGACTAATTACAAAGCAAACAAATAGCGCCCAAGATCCCCTGGTGAAATGGGGGAGATACAAAATTAAACCTTATCTTGTGCACACAATCAGGAGCACAAAGACCCCCTGGTGAGATGGGCGAGATACAAGATTAAACCTTATCTTGCGCACACAATCAGTAGGGCTGCCTATAAAAGGGGATTGGATCGAGGCAGAATTCAGTCCCCATTTCCCTACTTTTCTAAGCCCAACCCCTGGCCATTTGGACACAATATGTCTGGCTACTCCTCAACGTAAGCCGCCTCCTTCCCTCTCCAGGCTTCCTCTTCATCTTGCTCTCACTGCTTAGACATGAGCAGATGATGAAGAAGCTTGGGGAGTGGAGAATGGCGCACCCTCATCGACCCTATCCCACAGTGACCTAAGCCTTCGGGCTGAGGCGTCTGGTGTGATTACGGCCTCAGGCTGGGCGCGACCAGTAGCTGTCCTCTCAATCAACTGTTCACAGCTCAGCTTGCAACTGGCTGTTTCCCACCTTTCCTACCCACAATCCCTGCCCTACCTCAATGTCAACCTGAATCCCCACCATGGCCAAGAGCTTCAATTCCATCGCTGCCAGCAACCCTGGCCCCAGCGCGACGGGGCCTTTTGAGATTGGCCGGCGCTGGGGAACATGTGGTTTGCTTGGTGTCCAGAGCCGCTCAAGCATCTGCCCAAACATCTCCTGCTTTCAGTGATGGGCTCAGGTTAGCCACATTCTCTTCTAGACTTACAGGGCCGGTAACAAATTATCTGTCATTTTTTCAATCACCTTTAACTCAAGATATACTCAATATTTTTTGATTAAAATTTATCAGAACATGCATCTAATACTTGCCTTAATTGTGTTAAGTTTTTATCTCAAACAGATTTAATGACATGGATTTATGATCATTTTTGTAACAACTGTAATTTTGTAATAGTTCACTGTAAAAGCAGAAGAATATTGCAAATTGGATTATTTTTTTGCCACTTCATGCCGTTTTCGAGTTGTTTGCTATAAAACAAACAAAAACAAATATTAAGGCACCAGTCTGATGTTATTTTCGTGATATAATGATATCTACCAAAAAACTTATAATTTAAAAACATCTAAGAATTTGCTTAGTTTGCTGTGAAACTGATGACTCAGGCTACAAAAAATTGTCATATATCCATGATATTAAATCCGTTTGGGATAAAAATGTAACACAATTTAGGCAAGTAATAGATGCATGTTCTGATAAATTTTCATCAAAAAATATGGAGTATATCTTGAGTTACAGTTGATTGAAAAAATGACAGATAATTAGTTACCGGCCCTGTAGGGGCTAGGCATGGGATGGGCATGTCTCAACCATAGTGCGATTATGTAAGAGACTAGGTCTAATGTTGACGGGCAGCTCGTAGCTCCAGTAGTGGCAGCAAAGCAGCTGTTATTACACATTTTTAGTCTTCCTCAGTGTCGGCAGCTGAAAGCAAATCAGCGGCCAACTTCTGTTTACAGGTTTTTTGGCCTTCCACAGAGTCGGCATCTGAAAGTAAATCAGCTGCCAACTTCTGTTTTTAGACATTTTTTAGCCATCCACAGATTTATCTTGGCTCATCCCTCCCGCCCTTCCATCCCGTCCTTCCCTTCCTCCCTCCCGTCCTTCCCTTCCTCCCTCTCGTCCTTCCATTCCTCCCTCTCGTCCTTCCCTTCTTCCTTCCCGTCCTTCCCTTCCTCAATCCCGTCCTTCCCTTCTTCCCTCCCGTCCTTCCCTGCTTCCCTCCCGTCCTTCCCTTCCCTCCCTCTCGTCCTTCCCTTCCTCCTTCCCTTCCCTCCCTCTCCCGTCATTTCCTTCCCTCCCGTCCTTCCCTCCCGTCCTTCCCTTCCCTCCCTCCCGACCGTCCCATCCCTCCCTCCCGTCCTGACCCTCCCTCCCGTCCGTCCCTTCCCTCCCGTCCTTCCCTTCCCTCCCGTCCTTCCCTTCCCTCCTGTCCTTCCCTTCCCTCCCCTCCTTCCCTTCCCTCCTTCCCTTCCCTCCCGTCCTTCCCTTCCCTTCCCTCCTTCCCTTCCCTCCCATCCTTCCCTTCCCTCCCGTCCTTCCCTTCCCTCCCGTCCTTCCCTTCGACAAACAGCTGAATTTTGGGTGTATATCCATTGTTGTTTTCTTAAAATTCTTCTATTGAATTATTGACAAAAAACCATAAATATTTATAGTTTAAATATAGAACAAGTGTAAATTCATCATTCACAAATAAAATTGGGAAAATTTTGGACAGTCAAAGCATTGTCTTGAAAAAGTTAAATAGAAATGATTAAAACCTAAAAACGCCGTGGTGTTTCCAAATTATAACCAATCAAAAATAAAGCTTCTTTTGAATGGGCCATATTTTTAAATTTAGATGAGGCCGCGCATCTCTTGGTGACAGCTGAGAATATTTGGCGTAAGGGAATGTCTTTGCTTTGTCAGAATGATTAAAGAGCCATCTTTTTAAGAAGAGTCTCCTGGGGATTGGAAAGTGCTATGGGACCTCAGAGAGGTATAGGAAAAAGAAAGGTGAGTAGTAGAGGGTACCTGTAGGCACTCGGGGAACTGCTTGAGCACTTGGTTCATGTCGATGCCGTTGGTGTAGGACCAGGCGTGCTGGAAGTACTCCTCCAGCCGCTGCCGCAGGGGGTTGGGGATCTGGTGGAAGCGGATGAACTCCCGCAGTCGGCTCATCTCCGTATGGTAGCGCGCTGTCCCGCTGTACAGCCGTTGGATGATCGCCGAAACATTCCCGAACACCGACGCGTACATCAGCGCTGCAATCATACATTCCTCTCTTTCATACACTTCCATCTCACTGGATCTCTCAGCTGCAACAGTGCCCCAGATCCTTTGCCGACCTGTCCTTGCTGAGGGAACTGACACGCTTAGCAAGATTCGCCGAGGTAAGCTGAAATTATAGAATTGAGGCTTATTTATTCTGAGAAACGCATCAGCAGAGCTTAGGACTTAGGGTTTAAGCCTATGCTTTGGCTTGCTGATGCGATGCAGAATGAATATATGCCCATGGGGTAAAGGAATTTAGTTTGAAAAGCTTTCGAGCTCGAAAGACGGCGAATGTTAAGGCAGGAAATGCGGGGAGCAAGCGTGAGCAGACAGAGCAATCATTGTTTGGGGGGACTTCTGAACAAGCTAACAATGTCTAGGCAGCATAAGAACACCAGAACAGCTAAAGCAATCGGCGGATTCACTAGAGCCTCCAACATGCCGGTGTGCATTTGAGGAGAAGAGAATGTGTGCAAGACTATCTAGGCCCCGAGGCCTTTCCCAGTGAGTTATCTCCTAGGGCATATTCTCTCTACATGGAACGAGACAAAAGGCTAGGGATGCCTGCCAATGCATTCAAGGCACCAGATCCAGTGTGTCACAGGAGCTGCCTCCCAGCACGAACTATGTCAGGACATGCAGAGTGCAAAATGACCGATCCTAAAGAAACAGCCAAGTGTTCTCCAGAAAGAAAAAGAATTGGGAGCCAAAAAAGGCCGGATCTAAATGAAGGCGCAGGAACAAATGGCAGGACAGGCAGACAGGCACACGCGCCACTAGGCAAAGAGACGGCGGCCTAGGCAAAGGACGCAAGGAGAGAGAGAGGCTGGGCACCAGGACAGGAGGCTGGTAGAGCAGAGGAGGAGGAGTAGAAGGAGGAGTACTTACAGCCGACGAGCATGACGAGGGTGGCGAAGACCTTCTCGGAGTCCGTGGTGGCGGAGATGTTGCCGAAGCCCACGCTGGTGAGGGAGGAGAAGGTGAAGTAGAGGGCGGTGATGTAGCGACTGCGGAGGCTGGGGCCCCCGGAGACCAGCCGGCCCGCCCCCGGCTCCGATGCGTTCCTGTAGACGTAGGGCCGTCCCATCTGCCGGGCTACAATCCAGGGCCAACCCTGCGCTGGCCTGCCTGGGGGAGGAGAGGAGGGGTGGTGGAGGGGAGGAGAGGTGCGCCCAGGGGATGCACGGCAGAGAAGGGGGGCCCAGAGAAACCACAGAGCCTGGCCAACTACGCCCAGAGAGAAAGAGGAGACTGGCTGGCTCAAAAAGGCTGTGTGCTGCCCGAAGGAGAAAGGACGGGCGCCTGCGGAAACTGAGTGGCACAACGGCGCCTCTGGACATGCTGCCCCAAAAAGGACAAACTGCTCTGCTCTGCGCTCAGACTCTGACTCCTCTGTGCACCGTGCCGGGCTGGGCTGGGGGTGCCCTTACGCACAGAACAGCGGATGTGAACCCAGCCAGGAAACCAAGGGTTAGGGGAGGCACGAAACGGGGGCCCGACGTAAACCAGGTGCAGAAAATAGTCGCATGGCACTGAGTAAAGCCGTATAGAGATATGTCTACAGGGCCGCACAATGCAGGGAACAGAAAGGTACGCGGATGAGAACGGGTGGGAGCAAATGAAGGACGAGCAAACGGAAGAAATCCAACGATGGCAAGGAAATGACAATGGCCGTACGCGCACTATGGGGGACTGGAGAGCAATGTGCGAGGTGCGAGATCTGAAAATGGCCGAGCCTGAATCACCGTTGGTGTGCATTCGGAAAACGGAATTGCAGTAACTGGCCTGCCATCGCTTGACTTCCAATCCTCCAATCCTCTGAGCATGCTGAGCGAATGTCACTAGGGGCGGGGCGGGGGAGGGCGCAACTCAAAGGCAGGGGGGGCTTTTGAGGCTAAAAAGTAATGCTGCTCTGCCTATGCTATAACAATGGGAATAGGAAGGCGACTGAGAGTAAGCGGTGCGGACGGTGGACGCGACTTGGGCCACTGAACTATAGGGCATATAGGCTGGGTAGAGAGAGAGAGATGTCAAAGCTAAGCGTGTCAGTTGGGACAGGGAGTTGCTGTGGTGATTGTGGAGTGTGATTGTGAGTGTGAGGTGTGTGTATGGTATGGTAGGTAGAGGACTAACAGCCGAGTATCATCATGACGATGGTGAAGATCTTCTCGGAGTCCGTGGTGGCGGAGACGTTGCCGAATCCGATGGAGGTGATGGTGGAGAGGGTGAAGTAGAGCGCCGTCACGTAGCGACTGCGCAGGCTGGGGCCACCCACCGGCGGCTGTACGGCCGTCGAGTTGTAGGGCTCGTGCAGATGCTTCGCTGCACCCACCAACACACCCTCTCCGACCGCCCCTCCACCCACCCCAACCTACCCTCCTCACTGCCCTCACTCAATCTCTCACTCACTCCAACACTGGCCCCAAAGGCAAATGAGGTGGCTGGCCAAGCAGTGTGGCTAGATTTTCAGCCTAAGAACCTGCTCTGGCCCCTTATGCCTAGCCTCAGGGAGCATGCTGAATGCCTGCGTGGGAAGAGATGCGATAGTGGGAGCTGATTGAATGAGGGCCGAAAATGACAGAAAGTTTGAAGCAAAGTTTATGCCCACATCCACAAGGTTTTTGAACTCGGGCCCGTAGCAACTGTAGAAGGGGCAAAAATAATGCTTCGAAAGTTCTGTCGACGTCGGGATTCATTCAGTTTGCTCTTTATATCGCATCTGTTCCCATGAGTCCAGCCCAGGCTCTACTTTTAATCGGATAGCCATAAGAAAGCAGGGAGTGTTTGTAAATGGGGGGCATGGGAGGGGGTAATGGGGAAATGGGGTGAGGCTGTAAGAGGTGAGGGGTTGTGCGTACCGAGCTGATGCAGCCAGGTGATGTTCTTGAAGGGTAGTTCGGCGGATCCGATGGCGTACCAGATGCAGGCCAGCCAGTGGGCTATCAAGGCAAAGGTGGCCATCAGCAGCAGCAGCACTGCAGCACCATACTCCGAGTACCTCACAAAACCTTCTATTCTTCACAGGATCACTAAGTGACGATTTGAAATATTGAAAAGAGGCTTCAATTTATTGAGTAAAATACAACCAACAAACGCCCTTACCTGGAACATGGCGTTTATGCTGGCGTGGAATTCAGTTTACAAAAAAGAGAAATGGTCATTGACTGAGCAAAATGAGCAAATTTAAGGATTTTCAGAAAAATGGCATTGCGAGGTGTTGTAAGAGTTCACCTATCTAATTTCCTGGCAACCCTGACGAGTCTCAGCAGACGCGCAGTCTTCAGCAATCCGATCAGAGTTGTGGTCTGCAATTCACGCCCTCTCACTTTCGTTGACACCGATTACTATTGGCCCATTCTCTCCTCTAGAGGGGATCAGAAGCCCGTCGGGATAAAGTGACTCAGACACGATGCTCCTCCCATTTTATTGCTCAGCTTTCAATACATTTGAGCTGCGTTAAAAATTGCTAAGATGGAGGTTTATCTGTTATAGATGGGTTCAAAAGCCGCTGAAGTATTCGAAAAAACATATTGAGATGTCTTCGCAATCGCAAAACCTAAAGTATGTCGAAAGCTTTGGTAAACACAAAACCATGGAAAAATACATGGAAACTCATAATTTAGAATCAGTATTTAAGATAAGATATTTTGAAAACCCAGCTCATCTCAGCAATTTTTGAGGAATTCAAGAAAAATTAAAAATTGGTGTACATACCAACTTCAAACTATCCTTTGAAGGATCTTTATAATAGTTTAAGTATCAATATCTGCCCAATAACCAGAATTAATTAGAAGCATCGTGTCTTTTTCTATTTTAAGGTATGGGGATTCACAGGCAATGCAATTTTCATAATTCTAGCTACAGTTCCTTCACGGCAATGTCACTTTTGGACATTTTTAAGGAATCAAAGAATTTGAAGCTGTGGGTGGTAAATAGAAGTTCAGTGCATGTTTGGGATTAAAAAGGAACGAAATAAATTCAAGCCCTTAACGCATTTTTTCGCTAAATAAAATATGTTCTACTGGAGTAAAGTGATTCCAGACAAAACTGAAATCTAAATCCTCTTACCTCTTCTACTCTCTCCTGAAACGGAGCGTTGGGAAGAGCTAACGGCACATTTTGCGGGAACCAAGTCAAGACGCAGAAACGGGGTTTGAAAACTGAAAAAATCGGGTCGAATGAATATGGTGTGAAACGATGCGATAGTGTTAACATTGAGTCAGGTGTTTGCCAAAGCAAAACGGGACAGTCCTGGAAATGCTAAAGAGGAAACTGGAGGGTACCTCATCGGACTGTGTGTTGTAGAGGAGGAGGTCGAAAGGGATGGCGGCGACCATGTCTATGAGGAACCAGCCCTTGAAGTAGTGGATGGCTATTTTGCCCGGATGGGAGACGACCTCGTCGTTCTCGTTAACATAAGTTGTCCTGTATTTATTTTTCATTCTCTCCTTTCTCCTCTTTTTTTAGCGAGAAAGATTCCCCTCACCGGAAATTGATGATGATGTCAACAATGAACATAATGTCAACGACTAGGTCCACGATATCCAACGGATTCTGGTACTTGCCCCTGCTCATTGATGTTTCCTGTGTCACAGATGGGATTGAAAGGGCTGTTTTGAGGATGGGGAGGAGAAAGAGGGAGGATGGATGGGAGAGGGAGAAAGGGGGGATGAGAGTAAAAGAGTACTTCTCTGAGTAGGAAGGCGGCGACGTAGGGAGTGAAAATGGCGGTGTACATGACGAGGAGGAGGATGATCCAGTCCCAGACGGCCTTGAAGGGGCTGTAGTGGAGGATGGTGCAGTGGTGGATCCGCGTCGGCTGCAGCTTGTACTCCGGCAGCACATCCGCACCCAGGCTCAGCACCTGCAAACCATCCACCTTCACCACCTTCACCTCCCACTAGCTTTTAGGCCAGATTACAAAACTAAATCAGAGGACAGCAGAAAGCCAATGTGCACAGGTAGCTAGAGGGCAGGCTGAGATTGTGAGCCAGGCCAGGCCCTAATCTCCCGATCCTCTGGCCCGCAGCCTAGGCAGAGCAGAGACCGTTTGCGCGTATTTGGCGAGCGGGGGTCTTGCAATGGGAGCCGGTCGAGCAGGGGGCTGGGCCTCCAACTGGGTGAAAGCGATGCTGGAGTGTAGATCGACAAGGGCAGCACGGAGGGCGGAGCACTGCGGCTCGTTCCACACGGCCGCAGCCTTGCGCCCCGCCATGTGCCTCTTTTGCCTCCCCTCCTCACAGCTCCTCCTAGCACGAGTGTCTCCCTGGAGGGCTGGCTGGGGGGGCGTCAAATGTCACCAGAGGAGCGGTAAAAAGGGGCACACACTCCCTCCCCTTCTGCTCTTCACCCCCCTTCAGCACCTAGTCGGTGAGTTTGTGCAATATCAATATATGAGCGCTGCCTGGCATACAGGGAAGGCGGATGATGAACGAGCGCATAGGGACGGGGCCAATTTTGCGCCGCCACAATGCGCCGGGAGCCTTTATGGCCCGGCAAAGTCTTTCTAAAGCTCACAGCCTTAGCCACCGATTCACTCGCTCTATGCTAAGACCACCTCTCCTTACTTATCATGGTCTCTCTCTATCGAAAGGGAGGCGCTTTCATTAGCTGAAATGCCCTAGGGGGCGGCTGGTAGGGCTACAACTTGCCAAGCGCGTGCAGTTTGACCCAAAAAGCTGCACTCTCAGTCTCCCTCCAGTCCCCCCCGCCCAGCCTCTCTTCATTCAATCAGCAAAGGAGGCCCGGTCTCCCTGATGTCATTCCAACCTTTACTCTCTCTCTCCCTTTCCCTCTCCCACACACACGCAGGGAATACAAGACTTCACATCCACTCTTCCCCTCCTTCCTCCCCCTTTTTTTCTCCAAGCCACACCAAGCAGAAGGGGGAGGGGGGAGCAAAAAAGTGCGACGAGATGTTCCCATGCCACTCTCGGTCTAATTGTGCCCCAGCCTGCCCCCCTCCCTGGAGGACAGGGGGGGCCTAACTGGTCGATGCCAAGGTGTGGGGCGCGCGTGCCAGAGCGAGCGCCGCCAGTGGCGCGGAAGCAAAGCAAGTCGACTTCCAAGGCCCATTCAAG
The DNA here is from genome assembly GCA_030248095.1 of Ptycholaimellus sp. GST1_10. Taxonomy (NCBI): domain Eukaryota; kingdom Metazoa; phylum Nematoda; class Chromadorea; order Chromadorida; family Chromadoridae; genus Ptycholaimellus; species Ptycholaimellus sp. GST1_10. Next base: position 100,743 of record JASANA010010211.1, read on the forward strand.
CCCCTCTCTCTGCTCTACTAGCAGTCCAGGTCCTCCTCTCTACAAGCAGTATAGGCGCCTCGCACAAACTCCTTGGGGCAGACGCGAGAGGCCCAGGAAATCGGAGCCCCTCTCGCGTCTGCCCCAAGGAGTTTGTGCGAGGCGCCTATTGCATGTATTGGACCCAGACGGTGGTGGAAATCTCTCTGATGAAAGGAGGGCACTGGCCTGAGCTGGTGGCAGGTGCCGGTGGTGTCCATGGTGTGAGATGGCCCGTCGTCCGGCCTCCTCAGTGAGCAGGCGCAGGCGGCCCAGACGCGGCATTCGGCGCCGCAGCCGGGACGATTAGAGGCCCCAGCCCCTCCCTCACGCCTTCATGCCAAAGACGGGCATTGGGCTGGCTGCCTCCTAGACTGCCCTCAGCTATTCAGAGAAAGAGAGAGCAAAGTGAAGAGGAAGGAGAGGCCAAAAAGGGATGGGGGGGACAGTCGTGTAGTGGGGTGGTGGAAGGAGGAGTGAAGCGACATAACAATCATGAGCACTCACGGCCTGGTGCACCCCCCTCCTCCTGGTGGTAGTGCGTGTGTGTATGCGCGGGGGGTGGCTGCTTGGGGGTGAGGAGGGCAAATCAATGCGCGGGGCAGCCCCTCTGGCCGCCTAACCTCCGCGGCCTCTGCCAGTAGCCTCAAGGAGCGCCGCTTCGGCCGCCAGGCAAAAAAAGGCCTGAACAGAAGAGGACAGCGGGGCAAAGCTTCTTCCGCCTTATTCTGGCGATGAGGAAGAAAGAGAGGCTTTCCAGCTAATAGGCAAGGGCCTCCACTAGTCGTTCCAGAGCAGAGCGGAATAGGAGACGCATGAATGATGGTGGTCTGGGCAGGGGGGGGGGGGTAGGGAAGCTGTAGGGGATGGTTGGGGGGGAAAGAGAGCGAGGCGAGAGAAGCAAGTGAATGCGTTTTGGCGAAATACAAGCTGGTGTGCGTAGTAGGGGGTTTGTGGCCTACATAGGCCCGGTATGAGGGGCCATATAGAAGCTTGGCTGGAGAGAGAGAGCAGGCGAAAGACATAGAGGCGGTCCCTAATCGACGTCAGAGGAGCAGCAAGCCTCCAGAGAAGTCCTCCCCCACAAGAATGGATGAGCCTCTCTGCCAGCCAGGAGGAGGAAGGAGGCTTTTGTGATTAGGCCCAAGGCGGAAGCTGGGGCGGGTGGGCAAAAAGCAGGAGGACGCACGGAAGTCTTGGCGGGATATTTGCTCCGCTCCAGGCTGGCCTGACGCATCCGGCCTCTCCTCCTCCTTGCTGCACAGGTGTGTGTGTGAGCCGCACAGCCCCTCTACTAGACAGCGCGGCGAAGGTGGGGGGAAGAAGCCTGGCAGAGAGGATCGATCGCCAAGCCTTGTTTGGCAGCTGGGGTGAGCCAAAAGAGAGCCCCTCACCGTGGTCTTGGCGCGGGTGAGGACGCGACCGGCGCGTTGGACGGCCAGCTCCCCGGTGCGTTGGCGAAGGAGCGGCCGTCCGGCGGCCATCCTGCCCCCCATCAGCGCCTCATCATTGGCTCAGGCCCCCCTTCGCAGCAGCTGAGAGTGAGCGGAGGTTGAGGAGGCTGGGCGCATGCGCGTCGCCTTCATCAATCAGTTCAAGGACACTGAAGAGCCCCTCCTAGCCACCCCCCTTCTACCTCCCCTCTCATAGCTCTTGCCTGGCCAAACGCTACCGAGCCCCCCTGTCCCCTTTTCCAAGCACTAGAGAGTATCCATGCTGGTGGCCGTTTTTTCCCCCTCCCTTAGGCGGCCTAGGAAGCGTGAATGATGAGGCAGTCGTTCTGGGCTGTGTGCCGCTGGCTGAATGCAAACACATTTGCGTGAAAATGCGGAAAATATATATTTGGAATTGATGAGGCTGCCTGAGGAGGATCAAAAGAGAGTCAGCAATGAAGCGAATGGCAGTTGAAAAGCGTCTATATGGGTTGGGTTCGGAGACAAAGAAGGCTGGGAGAGGTGAAGAGGCGGAATGAAAGGGGAATGAGCTGGGATTGCCCCTCTCCCAACCTCCTCCCTCACCGCCATGCATAATGGGCGGGGGTGGAGCAGAAAGCCGCCCTCCACCCTGTCTCTGCCTCCAAGGGGGCGGACTGCTGCTTCCTTCCGCAATCCCCTGGACCTCTCTGTCCCCTCCCTCCAGCAAAAGAAGGTAGACAAAAAGAAGGAGGTCGAGTATATAGGCAAATGGGGGGGGGAGGCTGGTAGCCGACGATGCTTGCAGGTGTGTGCCTGGCCTAGGAGCGATATAAAAGGGGGGAGGAGGGGATAGGAATAAAAGGCTCTTCCTCGGAGGCAGGGAGCGGGGCTGGGGAGCAATCAATGTGGGAAAGGGCAGGGAAGGGCTGTGCATGAGAGGATGGGGGGAGTAGTAGCCTACGTGGTGGATCCTTTGTGATCCTGCCTGAGGAAGAGGGAGGTGGATGAGGCACTTGCGGCCAAGATGTTTGCGCGGCGGGCACAGCAAATGGCAAGCGCTCTAAAGGCGAGACGGTGGGCCAGTAAAGTTTTACGGCTAATCAGAGGGCCCTCCTAGGTATCTTCTGGCTCTCTCGCGCGCAGCCAATCCCCCTGGGGAGGAAAGGCTGGTGGCAGGGAGTGGAAAGCGAAATCTGGATGAAGCGGAGAGGGGTGGGAGGGGGTGCTATCGGCCCTACGCCATGGCAAAGGGCGTCTGGGAGGCCTGCCTGAGGAGGGACGAAGGGAGAGAGAAGGAGGAGGAGGGGAAACGAAGTTTGAGCCCTTTTTGACCTACTCTGCCTTCCCCTGCTCTCTCTCTCTCTCTCTCTCTCTCTCTCTCTCTCTGGCTGCATTCGCCTCCCCAGCCTGAACGGGAGAGAATGGAAGGAGAGAAAGAACAGAGGGCGCGCCAACCCTGGCGCTGCTGGTAAATATTCCACCAGTTCATGCATGCATCCTTGCAGCAGCGCACACCTACACTCCTGGCTGGATCCCTCCCAACCCCTCTTCCCAGAGCTGACTGAGAAAGATCACAATTGGAGTGTTTCTGTGTACCTGTAGGGTGCCGCCGGGGCCGAAGACGGAGGAGGCTCGTCGTGGGTCCATGTAATGATAGGCGACGCCGTGGAAAACCATCAGAGGGGGCGCCACCCACGCAGCACTTCACACGCCCCCAGGCCCCCCAAGAGTGCCCCCAGATCCTCAGGCGCAGTTATTGGCACCCTTGGCGGGCTTCTTTGCCCATGCTCTCCTCGGCAGAGGCAGGCCTTTTTAATAACCCCGCATCCCCCCTCCACCTCCAAAACACTAGCAAAGGGGGGGAGGGGGGGCAGGCTACTGCTGGTGCATAAAGCCAGCACACATGTGGCGCCTCCACCAAGCCCCAGCCAAAGTCTGCCCCCTCCCCCTTCCTTCTGTCCCTCTGCCTTTCTGTCTCCTGGCTGATAGAAGAGGCAGAGGAGGAGGCTGGCGATTGAGGCCCGCTTTAATTGGACAGGGGTGCGTCTTTCAGAGCGAGCAGTAAATATGCGGAAAGAGAGAGTCTGACTGGAGGTGCGGGAGGGAGCCTAGGAGCTGCAGGAGCTCCAAAGGCCAGGGATTAGCAAGGACCGCGCAAAACAATCCTCCTCTCCTTCATTCCTGAACACTTGAAGCACTCTTACCATCTCAGAGGCGGCAAGGTGGAGCGCCAGGCCCATCGAGCATCACTGAGCCAAAGCTGCTGCGTCTGGACAGGAAAAGGGTCCTGATTGGCATCGACTGGCCTGCCTTCCGCCAGCTGGGAGGTGAGGGGGGGACGGGAGGATGGGGGTAGCGTGGGGCAGAAGAGTAGAGGGTAAAGGAGCGGCTAACATTCTTGACGTCCTTGGAGACGTTGTTGATGCGGGAGGCGAACTCTGAGGAGCCGAAGATGGACCTGGAGCGCTCCCTAGTACCAGCCAGGCCGCTATTCGATCCGGGCGACAGGAGGAGCGGTCGATGCGATACGCTGGCCGAGGTGGCGGTATGGGAGGTGGCCGCCTCGCACTGGAAGCTGGCCCGAGCCTGGCGCTGTAGGGCGAGTAGGTTGGAGGCAGAGGCTCGAATGTCGGCGGCAGAGGCTCGGCCCAGAGGGTAGTGGGCGGTGGCGGGGTGGGCGGCGGGGTCGACGAGGAGGCCGCCGGTGGGGGGACAGCCGGGCTGGAGGGCGAGGCTTTCCCGGGAGCCGGTGTTGGAGGGGGGCTGGGTGTAGATGTTGGGGAGGGCGAGGCGGAGGGGGGCGGAGGGGGGAGAGGCCGCCCCCTCCAGCTCCCCCACGGACAGCAGCATCACCAGCCACCAGGGCGCTGCAGGGCCAGCCATGGCTGCCGCTGGGTGCCCGCTGGGAGGGGAGGGGATGGCGGCATGGCGGGCAGGTTGGAATTGGGGCTGCAATTGGATGGGGCGCTGGTTGGCTTTAGCTTGGAAATTGATGTCAGCAGAAATGCAGATCGAAAAGAGGGACAAAAGAAAAGGTTTCGCAGAAAATTGCCACCTGCAGCTCAAAGTTCGCTTAAGGCAATGCTCACCTGCTTGAATAGGAAATGACCCACTTGCTTTCTCATGAATTTTCGAATCGTGCTACAATTCTAGCGCTAAAATATTCGAAGCCTATGCTGCAATAAGGTGGTCGGGTCTATTGTTAGCGGGAATAGAAAGACTGGAGTTGTTGAATAGGAGAAATAGGGGAGTGTAGATTCTCTCTAGGGGCGTCTAAGCCAAGGCGCGAAGGAGAAGGGAAGGGGAGAGAAAGAGAATGGGAGGGCTTTGTAAGCCCAGCCTCTGCTGATGAAAAGGGCCCCGGCCCCCCGACATCCACTTCAATTGGCCCCGTTTTGAGCCGGGAAAACAGACGCCTCCCTTCCCCAGTCCCCACCAATGACCCACCATAAATGCCCCTTCCCCCACCTCTTCCCCTCCTGGAATGCGAGGCGAGAAGGGGTGGGGCAGGAGGACAGCAGCTCTTGAGTTGGAGACAAGAGTCTTTGCGTAGCCTGGCCAGCTGAATAGACCAGGCAGGCTTTGCCGGAGAAGGAAGCCCTTGGCCGCAGAGAAACTGGGCAGAGAGAAAAACATGGGGCGAACCTTTCACCCCCATACCTTTCATCCTACGCCTAGCGCCTCTTCAGAAATAGACAAGAGCTGGCAGAGTGGAAAAGAAGAGGGGGCATGGAAGCCTATTCGGGCAGAGAGAGGAGGCCTTGTGAGAGAGGGGCTGAGGGGTGGGGTGGGGGGCATTTATGCGGCGTAATCAGGGACGGCAGGCGCTGCAGCGTCGAGCGGGGTAGAGGAGGAATGGAGGCAGGAGGGGGTAGAAGAGGTGAGTGAGAGGGTGTGCGCGGAAGACGATGAGGGGGTGTTAAAAGGCGCTAGGAGCCCTCGGGGGCGCTCACACTCTGCCCTCCTCTCAGATTCTTCCCTCCTTCTACCCCTCCTCAGTCTCTCAACCCGCCCCCTCTTCACCTCCTGACCTGTGTGAATAATGAGCAGCAGCTTCTGCGCAGCACAAGCTTCACCTAGCGGGAATTGCGCCAAGCTGGGATTGTGTCCTGGCCAGGATGGCAGAGGACCAATCGATGGCCAGGGCCAACTGCTGCTGTGTGCGGGCGAAGCTGAGAGGGCAAACTGACACGCGCTAGCTTCCTTCCTTCCGCGAAGGGCTGGGAGGAGGAGGGGCCCGCCCAGGACTGGGACACCCGCGCCCCGCCCCTTCAAAGAGGCCCAAACGAGGCGACCGCGAGAAGTCTCGCGTAACCTCCTCCTCCAACCCCCCTTCTCCCCCTCTGGGCACACCAGCCTCACTTCCTCCTCTCTTTTTCCCTCAGCTTCCTCATCCTCCCCTGCCCCCTCCCCCTCCACACTCCGAGTTGCCCTCCTTCATTTCCCCTGCGCGCAAGATGACGGCGCAATAGCGGCTCGCTTTGGGCACGCTCTGTGTATGCTTGTGTGTGGGAAAAGGGGGGGGGGCTTATAATCAGAGAAAGGGCAAGGCAGAGGGGAATGTGGGCCGAGATATCCGGAGCAGGAGCTGAGAAGGAACGGGGAAAGGCGCCTCCCCCTTCATTAGACCTGAGAAGCAGCAGAGAGGGGCAGGCAACCGCAAAAGGGGGTTCGCCAAGGCCCCCCGCAAGAAGAGGTGTTGCGAAAGCTCCATGCTCCCAAGCTGAGCCCCTAATGGGGCCTCCTCCGCTCCCTCTTCGACAACTTTTCCTTCACCAACTTATTCCTCCTCCTACCTCACTTCTCCCTCCTACCCCACTTCTCTCTTACTGCTCACTACTGTCTGCTGGAAAGGAAAGGGCATGGGACAGCTTGTATTAGGCATAGGCTAGGAGCAACTTCCCGCTAGAGTCGGGTATCTGTTCCTCTTCATGACAAGAGTCTGCTACTAGATCAGGTGATGAATGAGAAGGATAAAAAAGGCGACGGCGTGAGTTTTTGAGGAAAGCGAAAAGCGCCTGTAGGCGGCAATAGGAAACTGAAAGATTGAATGGCAACGTAAAGAGTGAAGGAAGCAGGAAAAAGCTTGAGAAGAAACGCCACCCAGATATTTTGGCATTTTGTGAAGTTCATTTGAAATGCCAAATGTGAGCAGATAACAACAAATGTAGCTGTTTCAATAAATCATAGCCTAGTAAATATCGAGAAAATACCGATAATAGATACATAGTATTTTCTTGTTCATGTTATGAGTTTTTAGCTCGCTAATCGTATGTTAGGCTACTGAATTATAAAATCCAGGAGTAATGAATTCATAAAATCGATAACATCGAATCAAGCTCGAATTCCACACAATGGAAAAACAAAAAGCATTCAAATTAGAGTGAAAAGAGCATTCAGGTGAAAAGCGCGATCATTCAATTACCAGTTGAAACAAAACTACAAGGAGGCCTGATTTGAGCACTTAAATTTGAAGACTTATTTCTCGAGCCCATCAAAAGCTAGAGACATGATTTTTTTTACCATACTTAGATATTGTATAAATTTGGCGATTTTTTCAGGATTTTTTCAGTAACATCACTCAAAAATCAAAATTTTAAAATTTTAAAATTGTTTTTATTGAACAAATTTTGAACTTGAACAAATTTTATGAGTTGAAAGCCCGAAATGATGTAACTAGTGCAGCTAATTGAAAAATCAGCTAATTAAAACATTCATTCAAGTCAGTAAATTTACAGCTGATTGAAAAATCTGCTAATTCATACACCTACTAAGCAGGATTGGACCTAATTTCAGTAAACATTTCTAATCTCTAGCTTTGGATAGGCTGGAGCAATAAGTCTGCAAACTTAGGTGTTCGCATCAGGCCCCCCTCTTTACTGATTTACCTAAAATTTGCAAATTTAAAACTGCAACTGTCAATTTCAAATTTAAGGAGTTGAAAGCCCGAAAGCACATCACACGTTCATCCATTTTGCTGCCGCAATGAAACCAGAGACGAATTTTACAGTGATAACTTATATTCTCGCAAACCTTCGCCGAATTCGCGCGCAGTCATAATGCAGTGAAATAAATTCTAAAAAATTTTGCAACTCAAATTATTCAGCGCTTTAGAATATCCAGCTAGAATCAACCAAGCCAGGGACACATTTTTCTGCAATTCCATATCTTTCCACTTCTCAGCAAGCTGCCATTTTTAATAGTTGGACAGTAAAAAGAGCTAGCTAAAAATTGAAATTTCAGTGCCAAACTAAGCCGGCCTCCATCCAGTCCAGACAATTCCCAGCCTGCCTCATGGCTGCAGAGTTGTGGGAGCAGCCAAAAATCATCAAGGGTGCCTCCACATAGGATGGCTGCTAGACCTTGTTGGAGATGTGATGGCCGGTGAAGCGGGACTGCCGTCGGTTGGGCGGGGGGCCGGCGTTGTGGTGGTGTGAAAGGGCGGAGGGGGGCCGGAGGCCGAAGCCGCTGGTGCCCCCGCTCACCACGGCCGCCTGCATGCCCTTCACCAACGCCGCCTTCCCATTCACTCCGCTCTCTCTCTCTCTGCCTGGCCCTGGGGAAGGCTGGCTGGCTGGGGGCCCTGGAAATGAGGCCTGGCTCTCTCACGCCTCTACGCCCTCGGAGATGCGGCGCCTAATCAAAGGTCGCCTCCGCCTGCCCCTCCACACAGCCCTCTGCGCGTAACAAGCTATCCTTGGGGCAGGGCAGAAATGGGATTAGCAGCGCCAAAGAGGAGGAGGCGGGGAGTGGGAGGCGGAAATATGACCTCCGCGTGGCAAAAGGGCCCCGGAATGCTGGCCGGGGAAAAAAGGAGTCTGCGAAATGCGGGCGGGCGCCTAGGAAAAGAAGGATGGGCGGGCGGCCTTCTTTTCGGACTGGGCGGGGATGGGCGGCCGCTGAAAGAAACACGCTGCGGCCTTCCTGGTGAGCCGTATTGGAGGGGGAGGTGAGAGGGGAGAGAGGAGAGGAAGGGGGGTGTGAGAAGTTCATGGGGCGAAGCCGCGTCTCGTGTCCAGGCTTCATCAATCTAGGCCGCCGCCCTGATAGCCTCAGCACAAAGCCCTCCCCCTTCTATCCTTTACAGATACACACACACTCCTCACATCTCATACACCCTCAGCCCCCTTTTCATAGCCTGCTCAAGCGCAACGGCGCCTTTGCTTGGGTTGAATTGGCAGCTGACAGGTGGAGGAGAGGAGGTGGAGTGGAAGCTGGGGTGCTAGAATAGGGGCAGAGCTCTGGAGGTAGGGTGGGAGGGTGCGTGCGGGAGTGTTTTTTGCAGCACAGCCCCTGCTCTGCTGGATTGGAAGGTGGAAGGGGGGGTGAGAAGCGACAGGCAGGAGAGGTACTGGCTGGCTGGAGGGGAGGGAGTGGGGGGAGGGAAAGAGGAGGAGGCATGGAAGGTGGTAAGCGGAAGCCTCGGGGAGGCCTTGGAGACTGGTGCCTGGCGCTGGGAAAAGGGGGGGCGGGTGTGGAGGGCTGGAAAGAGACGAGTCGGAAAGACCCATTTCCCCTCGGCCAAGGGCCCTCCCTGACAGAGGCGGAAAAGCCCACGGCCACCCTGGTGGGCCAAAAACGGCCTCCAGCGGTGTAGAGGGCCGCCAATTCGCAGCTCGCGTCAACAACGAACTCCAATTGCCTTCCGATTGGCGCTTGGCTGCTGCATCCGGTGGGCAGAAGTTGAGTGGGAGAAGTGTTGGTGCTGCTAGTAGGTGGGTGGAGAGGGGAGTGGGAGGAGGGGCCTTTAAGGAGGCGTAAGAGGGACGGCCTTGCATGCGCAATGCGGCGCTTCTGCCATGCCCACTTAAGCAGCCCCCTGAGCCTAGCCTTCTACTCCCTCCCCTGCAGACCTGCAGACTTGCAACAGAAGGGTTAAAAGAAAGGCAGAAAGCGGACAGGGATGGGGGATGGATGGAGAGAGAGGAGGAGGAGGAAGGGTGGACTGGGCCTGATGGGGCAGGAGGAGGAGGAGGCGGAGGAGAGGTGGTGTGGGTAGGGCGTGTGGTGCAATCGATATGATCGCGGCCGCGCCCTCTTTGCCAGGGCTCCCGCGGCTTCCCGCCTCCGCCAGCATATCAGTGGCCGAGGACAAAGCAGATGAAGGAGCGCCTCCCTGTCTATCTTCGCCTCCTCCTCACCAGCCAACTAAAAGGAGGGCCAGGAAAGTCAGCGAGCAATAAGCAGAACAAGGCTGGCGCCCCCTAGAGGAGGGCTGGGCTGAGAAGCTGCAAGAGGGAGGGGCAGAAAAAGATGGCAGGATGACGGGAGGGCTGTGGCGCAGAGGGGAAAGGGGAGGACAGGTGGAGAGGCTGAAGCGGAAGCTGCCTGGCTCTCCGCCCTCAGCTCATCCCTCCAACGACCGCTCGTAAATCCGTCGACAGGGAGCGAGGGCTGGGAGAGGGGGGAGTTGGGGCCGAGCTCGTTAGGCCTTGTGGGATGCCCTTTGCGCCATACATCCATCGCTTAGTCTCAATCGCTCCAAAGCCCGCCCCTGTCTCTCTCTCCTGCACTAGCAGAGCCGTCTTTCATTCAGTATTTTTGCGCGGCCGACGGCCGCCTGCCGCGGAGGGCAGGGCAGTCAGAGCTCCGGAGGCCGGAGGGCATGGGTGCGGAGGCCCAGGAGCGTAGCCTAGCATGCGAAGCATGCTAGGCGAAGCGTAGGGGCCGTAGCACCCGTGCCCGGAGGCCGGAGGAGCTCTGGCGCCCTGCCCGAAGCGGCGGGCGGCCAAGGCCAGCTTAAGCAGTTACCCCATTTTTGCGTCCGTCTGTCCGCATATATATATATATATATATGTGTCTTTCCGGGGCCGGGCCTCCGCGGTTTTTCAACGAAATTGGCTAATTTTTTGCATGAAGGTCCTTCTGGGTGGTATCTCCAGGCCATTTTTTGGGATGGGCGTAATTTTTTGAATTTCGCCCAAAACTCAATTTTTTGATGTTTCAAAGCACTAAAAATCGTAAATCACTGGTTTTTCGATGAAATTAGCTGAAATTTCGCATGAAAGTCCGCCTTGGTGATGCCTTGGCCCCATTATTAGGGCTTGGAGAATTTTTTTGATTTTCACCCAAAACTCAATTTTTTGATGTTTCAAAATACGAAAATTCATAAATCACTGGTTTTCCAATGGAATTAGCTGATTTTTGGCAGATACGTCCGTCTAAGTAACATTTCAAAGCTGGCAAAAGGAATTTTTGAAAAATTTATTATTTCTTGATTTATAGTCAAAAAACCAAAATCTTGATGTTTCAAAAATTCAAACATTTATAAATCCCGAGTTTTCCAAAAAAATTAACTCAATTTTGGCAGTTAGGTTTGTTAAGGTGGTGTCTTGAAGCTGTTAAAAGGAATTTATGAAACAAATTTGTAATATTTCGCTTTGTGGCCAAAAACCTCAAATTTTGATGTTTAAAAAATTCGAACAAGCATATGTTTAAGGTTTTTGAATTAAACCAGCTGATTTTGACTAGAAGTGATTCTTATGCATGGATTATAACGTTGCTTACTTGGAACAAGGGCCGCGCATCTTGGCAATAGCCGAGAATACCTTGTTGGCTGGTGACTTTGAGAAAGCTCATGCAGGACCGGTGGAAGTGGAGCTTTTGCTAGGAAAGGAGACAAAAAGTGAGTGGGCCAACGTTTTCTGCCAGATGAGGAAACCGACGATGCCCTCCACCGCCCGGGTGTCCGCCGCCCATGGCAGAGGCGTTGACTGCGTGCATGGCCAGATTCATCCTCCTCCCCCACCTCCTCCTGCACTGCTCCTGCCGCCTTTCAATCGCCCCTTCATCCACTGCCCCACTCCAATGAAGCCTGATTCGCGCCAGTCACACCAATCAAAGGCCAGGGCAAAAAGGCTGCTCTGGAAATGGCTGGAGGCAGAGCGGGATTAGGCGGCAAACAAGGCCAAGTCGTGCATGCTGGTGCCCGCTTTTTTCATCGCCAGGGAGGGGGTGGAGGAAAAAAGCTCATGAGGTCCAGCCGGGCTTAGAGAGGGGAAAGAAAAGGCGAAGGAGGACGGGGTGGGGAGGGGAAAGCGAATTTGCTCTGGGCACAGGAATCAGGAGGAGAAGGGCCGTGTGTGCTAGCTGTTGGGGGGCTTTCTCTCTCCAGGGCGCAAGACAGGAGGAATGCAGGTGACTGAAAGGCAGTGCTTGCACAGGAGGACTGCCTCTGCCTATGCATTAATGACTATAAAGGGGGGCTCAATTAGAGGAGGAGGTCTTCTTTTCATCTGCGGAAAAATGGGCGGCACCCGTCTATGCATTAGGTGAGAGGAGATGGAAAGGGGGGTGGGGGGCTTTTTCAGGGCCTTAACCTAAACCCTCTTTCCGATCGCAGGGAAGTCGCAAAGCTGGGGATTTTGATTCAATTATGCTTTCCGTTGTAGCGGCCGTCCGGCGGCCATCCTGCCCCCCATCAGCGCCTCATCATTGCCTCAGGCCCCCCTTTGCAGCAGCTGAGAGTGAGCGGAGGTTGAGGAGGCTGGGCGCATGCGCGTCGCCTTCATCAATCAGTTCAAGGACACTGAAGAGCCCCACCTAGCCACCCCCCTTCTCCCCCACTCCTCCCCCCTATCTCTCCTCCCTCCGGCCCCCCTGTCCCCTTTTCCAACACTAGAGAGTTCCATGCTGGTGCCGTTTTTCCCCTCCCTTAGGCGCCTAGGAAGCGTGAATGATGACAGTCGTTCTAGGCTGTGTGCCGCTCTATGCAAACACATTTGCGTGAAAATGCGGAAAATATATATTTGGAATTGATGAGGCCTGCCCGAGGAGGAACAAAAGACAGTCAGCAGGAAAAGCGAATGGCAGTTGAAAAGCGTCTATAAGGGTTGAGGGCGGCGACAAAGAAGACTGGGAGAGGTGAAGAGGCGGAATGAAAGGGGAATGAGCTGGGATTGCCCCTCTCCCAACCTCCGCCCCTCACCGCCATGCATAATGGGCGGGGGTGGAGCAGAAAGGCGCCCTCCACCCTGTCCCTGCCTCCAAAGGGGCGGAATGCTGCTTCCTTCCGCAATCCCCTCTCTGTCTCCTCCCCCCCACAGCAAAAGAGGGTGGACAAAAAGAAGGAGGTCGAGTGTGGGCAAATGGGGGAGGCTGGTAGCCGGCGATGCTTGCAGGTGTGTGTGCCCGGCCTGGCCTAGGAGCGATATAAAAGGGGGGATAGGAATAAAAGCCAGGCTCTTCCTCGGAGGCAGGGAGCGGGACTGGGGAGCAATCAATGTGGGAAAGGGCAGAAGGGCTGGGCATGAGAGGATGGGGGGGGAGTAGTAGCCTACGTGGTGGATCCTTTGTGATCCTGCTGGAGGAAGAGGGGGATGAGGCACTTGCGGCCAAGATGTTTGCGCGGCACAGCAAATGGCAAGCGCTCTAAAGGCAAGACGGTGGGCCAGTAAAGTTTTACGGCTAATCAGAAGGCCCTCCTAGGTATCTTCTGGCTCTCTCGCGCGCAGCCAAACCCCCTGGGGAGGAAAGGCTGGTGGCAGGGAGTGGAAAGCGAAATCTGGATGAAGCGGAGAGGGGTGGGAGGGGGTGCTATCGGCCCTACGCCATGGCAAAGGGCGTCTGGGAGGCCTGCCTGAGGAGGGACGAAGGGAGAGAGAAGGAGGAGGAGGGGAAACGAAGTTTCAGCCCTTTTTGACCTACTCTGCCTTCCCCTGCTCTCTCTCCGGCTGCATTCGCCTCCCCAGCCTGAACGGGAGAGAATGGAAGGAGAGAAAGAACAGAGGGCCCGCCAACCCTGGTAAATATTCCACCAGTTCATGCATGCATCCTTGCAGCAGCGCACACCTACACTTCTGGCTGGATCCCTTCCAGCCCCTCAGTCCCAGCAGTGACTGAGCAGATCACAACTGGAGTGTTTCTTGGCTGTGTACCTGTAGGGTGCCGCCGGGGCCGAAGACGGAGGAGGCTCGTCGTGGGTCCATGTAATGATAGGCGACGCCGTGGAAAACCATCAGAGGGGGCGCCACCCACGCAGCACTTCACACGCCCCCAGGCCCCCAAAGCCTCCAGATCCTCAGGCGCAGTTTGCACCCTTCCTCTTTCCCATGCTCTCCTCGGCAGAGGCAGGCCTTTTTAATAACCCCGCATCCCCCCTCCACCTCCAAAACACTAGCCACAGCAAAGGGGAGGGGAGGGGGGCAGGCTACTGCTGGTGCATAAAGCCAGCACACATGTGGCGCCTCCACCAAGCCCCAGCCAAAGTCTGCCCCCTCCCCCTTCCTTCTGTCCCTCTGCCTTTCTGTCTCCTGGCTGATAGAAGAGGCAGAGGCAGAGGAGGCTGGTTGGCGATTGGAGCCCGCTTCAATTAGACAGGGGTGCGTCTTTCAGAGAGCGAGCAGTAAATATGCGGAAAGGGAAAGTCTGACTGGAGGTGTGAGAGCTTAGGAGCTGCAAGAGCCAGGGATTAGCGAGGGCCGCGCAAAACAATCTACCTTTCCTTTATTACTGAACACAGGTCTGGGCCTTGAAGCACTTACCATCTCAGAGGCGGCAAGGTTGAGCGCCAGGCCCATAGAGCATCACTGAGCCAAAGCTGCTGCGTCTGGGCAGGAAGGGGTCCTGATTGGCATCGACTGGCCTGCCTTCCGCCAGCTGGGAGGTGAGGGGGGGACGGGAGGATGGGGGTAGAGGGTAGACGAGTAGAGAGGGTAAAGGAGGGCCTAACATTCTTGACGTCCTTGGAGACGTTGTTGATGCGGGAGGCGAACTCGGAGGAGCCGAAGATGGATCTGGACCGCTCCCTGGTCCCGGCCAGGCCGCTATTCGAGCCAGGCGACAGGAGGAGCGGTCGATGCGATACGCTGGTCGAATGCTGGTGAGCAGTGGAGGTGTGGGAAGTTGCCGCCTCGCACTGGAAGCTGGCCCGAGCCTGGCGCTGTAGGGCCAGTAGGTTGGAGGCAGAGGCGCGGATGTCGGCGGCAGAGGCTCGGCCCAGAGGGTAGTGGGCGGTGGCGGGGTGGGCGGCGGGGTCGGCGAGGAGGCCGCCGGTGGGGGGACAGCCGGGCTGGAGGGCGAGGCTTTCCCGGGAGCCGGTGTTGGAGGGGGGCTGGGTGTAGATGTTGGGGAGGGCGAGGCTGAGGGGGGCGGAGGGGGGAGAGGCGGCCCCCTCCAGCTCCCCCACGGACAGCAGCATCACCAGCCACCAGGGCGCTGCAGGGCCAGCCATGGCTGCCTCTGGGTGCCCGCTGGGAGGGGAGGGGATGGCGGCATGGCGGGCCGGTTGTAATTGGGGCTGCAATTGGATGGGGCGCTGGTTGGCTTTAGTTTGGAAATTGATGTCAGCACAAGTGAAGATAGAAGAGAGGGACAAAAGAAAAGTTTTCGCAGAAAATTGCCACCTGCAGCTCAAAGTTCGCTTAAGGCAATGCTCACCTGCTTGAATAGGAAATGACCCACTTGCTTTCTCATGAATTTTCGAATCGTGCTACAATTCTAGCGCTAAAATATTCGAAGCCTATGCTGCAATAAGGTGGTCGGGTCTATTGTTAGCGGGAATAGAAAGACTGGAGTTGTTGAATAGGAGAAATAGGGGAGTGTAGATTCTCTCCAGGGGCGTCTAAGCCAAGGCGCGAAGGAGAAGGGAAGGGGAGTTCAATTGGCCCCGTTTTGAGCCGGGAAAACAGACGCCTCCCTTCCCCACAGTCCCCACCAATGACCCTCCATTAATGCCCCCCCCCTCCACCTCTTCCCCTCCTGGAATGCGAGGCGAGAAGGGGAGGTGCAGGACACAGCAGCTCTTGCGTTGGAGACAAGAGTCTTCGCGTAGCTGAATAGAGCAGGCAGGCTTTGCCGGAGAAGGAAGCCCTTGGCCGCAGAGAAACTGGGCAGAGAGAAAAACATGGGGCGAACCTTTCATCCCCATACCTTTCATCCTACGCCTAGCGCCTCTTCAGAAATAGACAAGAGCTGGCAGAGTGGAAAAGAAGAGGGGATGGAAGCCTATTCGGGCAGAGAGAGAGAGGAGGCCTTGTGAGAGAGGGGCTGAGGGGGTGGGGTGGGGGGCATTTATGCGGCGTAATCAGGGGCGGCAGGCGCTGCAGCGTCGAGCGGGGTAGAGGAGGAATGGAGGCAGGAGGGGGGTAGAAGAGGTGAGTGAGAGGGTGTGCGCGGAAGACGATGAGGGGGTGTTAAAAGGCGCTAGGAGCCCTCGGGGGCGCTCACACTCTGCCCTCCTCTCGGATTCTTCCCTCCTCCTCCTCCTACCCCTCCTCAGTCTCTCAACCCGCCCCCTCTTCACCTCCTGACTTGTGTGAATAATGAGCAGCAGGGAGGCTGTGGCAGCTTCTTCACCGAGCGGGAAAAGCGCCAAGCTGGGATTGTGTCCTGGCCAGGAAGGATGGCTGGCGACCAATCGATGGCCAGGGCCAACTGCTGGGTGTGCGCGGGCGAAGCTGAGAGGGCAAACTGACACGCGCTAGCTTCCTTCCTTCCGCGAAGGGTTGGTGGAGGAGGGGCCCGCCCAGGACTGGGACACCCGCGCCCCGCCCCTTCAAAGAGGCCCAAACGAGGCGACCGCGAGAAGTCTCGCGTAACCTCCTCCTCCAACCCCCCTTCTCCCCCTCTGGGCACACCAGCCTCACTTCCTCCTCTCTTTTTCCCCTCAGCTTCCTCATCCTCCCCTGCCCCCTCCCCCTCCACACTCCGAGTTGCCCTCCTTCATTTCCCCTGCGCGCAAGATGACGGCGCAATAGCGGCTCGCTTTGGGCACGCTCTGTGTATGCTTGTGTGTGGGAAAAGGGGGGGGGGCTTATAATCAGAGAAAGGGCAAGGCAGGGGAATGTGGGCCGAGATATCCGGAGAAGGAGCTGAGAAGGAACGGGGAAAGGCGCGCCTCCCCCTTCATTAGACCTGAGAAGCAGCAGAGAGGGGCAGGCAACCGCAAAAGGGGGGTTCGCCAAGGCCCCCCGCAAGAAGAGGTGTTGCGAAAAGCTCCATGCTCCCAAGCTGAGCTCCTAATGGGACCTCCTCCGCTCCCTCTTCGACAACCTTCCCTTCGTCAACTTATTCCTCCTCCTACCCCACTTCTCCCTCTTACCTCTTTACTCCCTTGCTGACCATGCTCACAACTGTCTGCTAGAAAGGAAAGGGCATGGGACAGCTTATATTGGGCATAGGGTAGGAGCAACTTCCCCGCTAGAGTCGGGCATATGTTCCTATTCGTGACAAGAGTCTGCCAATAGTTCAGGTGATGAATGAGGAAGAGAAAATTGTAGACGGTGTGAGTTTTTGAGGAAGACGAAAAGCACCTGAAGGCGGCAATAGGAGGCTGAAAGATTGAATGGCAAAACAAAAGAGTGAAGGAAGCAGGAAAAAGCTAGAGAAGAAAGCGCCACCCAGATATTTGGGCATTTTGTGGAGTTCATTTGAAATGCCAAATGTGAGCAGGTAACAACAATAGTAGCTGTTTCAATCAATCATAGCCTTGTAAATATCGAGAAAGTACTGATAATAGATACATAGTATTCTCAGCACCTTTTGTTCATGTTATGAATTTTTAGCTCGCTAATCTTATGTTAGGCTACAGAATTATAAAATTCAGGAGTCATGAGTTTATAAAATTGACAGCATCGAATCAAGCTCGAATTCCACACAATCGAAGAACAAAAAGCGTTCAAATTATAGTGAAACGAGCATTTAGATGAAAAGCGCGTATTTTGAAACAAAACTACAAGGTGGCCTTATTTGAGCACTTAAATTTGAAGACTTATTTCTCGAGCCCATCAAAAGCTGGAGACATGCTTTTTTACTCATAGTAGGCCCAACAATACTTAGATATTGTATAAATTTGGCGATTTTTTTTAGTAACATCATTCAAAAATCAAAATTTTAAAATTTAAAAATTGTTTTTATTGAACTAATTTTGAGCTTGAACAAATTTTATGAGTTGAAAGCCCGAAATTATGTAGCTCGTGCAGCTAATTGAAAAATCAGCTAATTCATACATTCATTCAAATCAGTAAATTTACAGCTGATTGAAAAATCTGCTAATTCATACACCTACTAAGCAGGATTGGACCTATTTCAGCAAACATTTCTAATCGCTAGCTTTTGATAGGCTGGAGCAATAAGTCTGCAAACTTAGATGTTCGCATCAGGCCCCCCCTTTTTACTGATTTACCTAAAATTTGCAAATTTAAAACTGCAACTGTCAATTTCAAATGTTTGGAGTTGAAAGCCCGAATCACATAACTCGTTCATCCATTTTGCTGCCGCAATGTAACCAGAGAGTAAATTTACAGTGATACCTTATATTCTCGCAACCCTTCGCCGAATTCGCATGCAGCCATAATGCAATGACATAAATTCTAAAAAAATTTGCAATTCAAATAATTCCGCGCTTCAGATTATCCAGCTAGAATCTATCAAGCCCATTCCATATCTTTCCATTTCTCAGCAAGCTGCACATTTTAATAGTTGGACGGTAAAAAGCGCTAGCTAAAAATTGCAATTGCTACAAATTGCGCCAAACTCAGCTGGCCTCCGACCAGTTCCAGACAATTCCCAGCCTGCCCCATGGCAGCAGAGTTGTGGGAGCAGGCCAAAAATCATCAATCCCCCGCGTC
Organism: Ptycholaimellus sp. GST1_10; assembly: GCA_030248095.1. Classification (NCBI taxonomy): domain Eukaryota; kingdom Metazoa; phylum Nematoda; class Chromadorea; order Chromadorida; family Chromadoridae; genus Ptycholaimellus; species Ptycholaimellus sp. GST1_10. The sequence goes on from JASANA010010211.1 coordinate 118,744, forward strand.
ATCCTCATAGAATGGCTGCTAGACCTTGTTGGAGATGTGATGTCCGGTGAAGCGAGACTGTCGTCGGTTGGGCGGCGGGCCGGCGTTGTGGTGGTGCGAGAGGGCGGAGGGGGGCCGGAGGCCGAAGCCGCTGGTGCCCCCGCTCACCACGGCCGCCTGCATGTCCTCACCAACCGCCCCACTCCATCATTCACTCCCCGCTCTCTCTCTCTCTGCCTGGCCCTGGGGAAGGCTGGCCCTGGAAATGAGGCCTGGCTGGCTCTCTCACGCCTCTACGCCCTCGGAGATGCGGCGCCTAATCAAAGGTCGCCTCCGCCTGCCCCTGCTGCCTCCACACACAGCCCTCTGCGCGTAACAAGCTATCCTTGGAGGGGGAGGCCGGCTTTGGCACGGGGGCGCAGAAATGGCATTAGCAACGCCAAAGAGGAGGAGGCAGGGGTAGTGGGAGGCGGAAATATGACCTCCTGCGCCCGGCTTCCGCCTGGCAAAAGGGCCCCGGAATGCTGGTCGGGAAAAAGGCGTCTGCGAAATGTGTGCGGGCTGCGTGGAAAGAAGGATGGGCGGGCGGCCTTCTTTTCGGACTGGGCGGGGATGGGCGGCCGCTGAAAGAAACACGCTGCGGCCTTCCTGGTGAGCCATATTGGAGGGGGAGGTGAAAGAGGGGGAGGCGGGAGAGAGGAGAGGAAGGGGGTGGAGTCCATGGGGCGCCGCGTCCTGCCAGGCCACAACAGGCCGCCGCCCAGCCTCACACAGCCCTCCCCCTTCTATCCTATACAGATACACACACACTCACATCTCATACACCCCCCAGCCCCCTTTTCATAGCCTGCTCAAGCGCAACGGCGCCTTTGCTTGGGTTGAATTGGCAGCTGACAGGTGGAGGAGAGGAGGTTGAGTGGAAGCTGGAGTACTGAAATAGGGGCAGGGCTCTGGAGGTGGGAGGGTGCGTGCGGGAGTGTTTTTTGCAGCACAGCTCCTGCTCTGCTGGATTGGAAGGTGGAAGGGGGAGTGAGAAGCGACAGGCAGGAGAGGTACTGGCTGGCTGGAGGGGCGGGGCGGAGAAGGGGAGCGAACGAGGAGGAGGCATGGAAGGTGGTAAGCGGAAGCCTCGGGGAGGCCTTGGAGACTGGTGCCTGGCGCTGGGAAAAGGGGGGGCGGGTGTGGAGGGCTGGAAAGAGACGAGTCGGAAAGACCCATTTCCCCTCGGCCAAGGGCCCTCCCTGACAGAGGCGGAAAAGCCCACGGCCACCCTGGTGGGCCAAAAATGGCCTCCAGCGGAGTAGAGGGCCGCCAATTCGGGCGTCAACAACGAACTCCAATTGCCTTCCGATTGGGGCATCCGGTGGGGGACTGGGCAGAAGTTGGGTGGGAGAAGTGTTGGTGCTGCTAGTAGGTGGGTGGAGAGGGGAGTAGGAGGAGGGGCCTTTAAGGAGGCGTAAGAGGGACGGCCTTGCATGCGCAATGCGGCGCTTCTGCCATGCCCACTTAAGCAGCCCCCTGAGCCTAGCCTTCTACTCCCTCCCCTGCAGACCTGCAGACTTGCAACAGAAGGGTTAAAAGAAAGGCACAAAGGGATGGGGGATGGATGGAGAGAGAGGAGGAGGAGGAAGGGTGGACTGGGCCTGATGGGGCAGGAGGAGGAGGAGGCGGAGGAGAGGTGGTGTGGGTAGGGCGTGTGGTGCAATCGATATGATCGCGGCCGCGCCCTCTTTGCCAGGGCTCCCGCGGCTTCCCGCCTCCGCCAGCATATCAGTGGCCGAGGACAAAGCAGATGAAGGAGCGCCTCCCTGCCTATCTTCGCCTTGCCTCCTCACCAGCCAACTAAAAGGGGGGCCAGGAAAGTCAGCGAGCAATAAGCAGAACAAGGCTGGCGTCCCCTAGAGGAGGGCTGGGCTGAGAAGCTGCAGGAGAAGAGGGAGGGGCAGAAAAAGATGGCAGGATGACGGGAGGGCTGTGGCGCAGAGGGAGGGGAAAGGGGAGGACAGGTGGAGAGGCTGAAGCGGAAGCTGGCTGGCTCTCCGCCCTCAGCTCATCCCTCCAACGACCGCTCGTAAATCCGTCGACAGGGAGAGCGCTGGGGGGGAGTTGGGGCCGAGCTCGTTAGGGCTTGTGGGATGCCCTTTGCGCTATACATCCATCGCTTAGTCTCAATCGCTCTAAAGCCCGCTCCTGTCTCTCTCTCTCCTGCACTAGCAGAGCCGTCCATGTGTTTTGGCTGGTGTCTTTGAGAAAGCTCATGCAGGGCCGGTGGAAGTGGAGCTTTTGCTGGGAAAGGAGACAAAAAGTGAGTGGGCCAACGTTTTCAGCCAGATGAGGAAAACGACGATGTCCTCCGCCGCCCGGGTGTCCACCGCCCATGGCCGAGGCGTTGACTGCGTGCATGGCCAGATTCATCCTCCTCCCCCACCTCCTCCTGCACTGCTCCTGCCGCCTTTCAATCGCCCCTTCATCCACTGCCCCACTCCAATGAAGCCTGATTCGCGCCAGTCACACCAATCAAAGGCCAGGGCAAAAAGGCTGCTCTGGAAATGGCTGGAGGCAGAGCGGGATTAGGCGGGAAACAAGGCCAAGTCGTGCATGCTGGTCCCCTGCTTTTTTTATCGCCAGGGAGGGGGTGGAGGAAAAAAGCTCATGAGGTCCAGCCGGGCTTAGAGAGGGGAAAGAAAAGGCGAAGGAGGACGGGGTGGGGAGGGGAAAGCGAATTTGCTCTGGGCAGGGGAATCAGGAGGAGAAGGGCCGTGTGTGCTAGCTGTTGGCGGCTTTCTCTCTGCAGGGCGCAAGACAGGAGGAGTGCAGGTGACTGGAAGGCAGTGCTTGCACAGGAGGAGTGCCTCTGCCTATGCATTAATGACTATAAAGGGGGGCTCAATTAGAGGAGGAGGCCTTCTTTTCATCTGCGGAAAAATGGGCGGCACCCGTCTATGCATTAGGTGAGAGGAGATGGAAAGGGGGGTGGGGGGCTTTTTCAGGGCCTTAACCTAAACCCTCTTTCCGATCGCAGGGAAGTCGCAAAGCTGGGGATTTTGATTCAATTATGCTTTCCGTTGTATAAAACGGCCTTCTGGAAAAGATTAAGAGACGTAGAAGAAAACGTCATAACAAAGAAAAGCGGGAAAGGATTGTGTCTGCTAGTTTTTTAGTCGACAAGAAAATAGACGTGTATTTTGTGCTCAATCTAGGCGGCTTAAGATTTTTTACCACCAGTATCTGCATGAAGGGTCGAAATGGGGTCCCAAAATGAGGCCTGGTGAAGGCAGGTTGGGAATGGAAATGGGCTATGGGGTGATGGAGGTTTGAAGAGGTCTATCGGGGCAGCCAGAAGAGCCCCGGTCCGTGGAGCGAGAGGAGGAGGTGTGTGCGCGGGCGAAAAGGCAAAGCAGAGCCGAAATGAGAAAAGCGGCCAAAGCTCTCTCTCTCTCTCTTCCAGCCTCCGCGTAATTTACCAAAGAGGGCCTCACACTGCCCCGCACTTGCCTATTCATAGACTCCAACACGCGCACACACAGGCAGCAACTCTTCCATTCCTTCACAAGGTCCCTGCTGCCAGCTGGCTGGTGTTTTGTGTGGCAGAGGGGGGAGGAAGAGGATGACGTGGGTGGCGCAATCAGGCTGAGAGGAGGCGTTTTGCGGTGTGGCTCGTAAAGTAAGCGTGGCAGGGAAGAGACAGAGACCTAGGCGCTCTCACCATTCTTCCGCCGCGTAGAGGCTGGCCCTGGCCAGATGTCGTGACGGAAGGCTCAGCAGCTGTACGCCTCCAACTCTCCAACTCCGACACTCCTCCGGCAGCCAGGCTCCTCCCAGGATGGAGTGGCGGTAGGACTGAGGCTGGCTATTTGCCCCGTCTCTGCCCGCTCTGGTAGCAGCGGCTGGGGGAAGAGGGGGGAAGCAGCACACCCGACATTTAGTAGCAGAGGAGGGGCCATCTACCCCATCCCCCCCTCCTGCCCTACCTAGGCGGGTATGGGGGGGGGGAGTAAAGGAGCGACCCCGGAATCGCGCCAGGCTGGGCGGAAAAGAGATCCTCCCCGCATCCCGGGCATCAATCAGCCTGTCGCAAGAGCCTTCCACCTAGTACTTTTGGCCGCCCCTATACCCTACACATCCCCCCTCCTGCTTCCTGCCCTGCTGGAAGGTGTGAAGGCTAGTAGGAGCTGGCTTTAACTGCCGCAACAGGTGCGGGCTTTGGCCAGTTTGACACGGCTGGCTTTTGAGCGGAGCGCTCGGCAGGGAAGCACCGTGGAAAGGGGGGCGATTTGCAACAACCAGGCTGAGTGGCCAAAATAGGCTCAACTTAGAAGTTGTGGGGAAAACGTGGACACTTCCGACAAACTAAGCCAATATGTACTACCTATCTGGGCTCTGGTTAGGCAGAAATGGAGAATTAATTGGCCACAAAAGGTTGGAAACTTCGCAAGCTCAGCATGAAGGCATCATGAGCTGAGCCAGGACACACCAGCATCCAGTTTTCATCCCCCAGACTTCCAGATGATGGAGAAAGAAGTAAAATAAATAACCTTGGAAAATACGTCATGCATGTACCTATCTAGGCTCGTGTTAGGCACAAATGGAGAATGAATTGGTCACAAACGGTTGGAAACTTCGCAAGCTCAGCACAATGACTTGACGAGCTTCGACAAGAGCCAGGACACCCTAGCATCCAGATTGCCTCCCCCAGACTTCCAGCAGATGGAGAAGGGCGTAGAATGGTGCTAAACCTTTGAGAAGACGTCGGGCATGGCGGGCTGCTTGGCGGGCGCCATCTCCTCCCGCCCCGCCGCCTCCACCTGACCCCCAGCCATCTCTCAGGCCAGACTAACATATCACCCAACGCCGCGCCCAAAGGGAGGAGGGAAGGCCCTGTCTGCATCTGCTCAGGTTGCACCCCTACTCTAGACAGAGGAGGAGGAGCTGGCTGGAATTTGAGGGGCGGCAGCTCGTTAAAGGCACGGCAGTCCTAGGGGACAACACCGCCCTCGCTCTCTCTCCTCTTCCTGGCCCCAAATTAACGCCTTCTATGCCCTGCCCCACCGGCTGTCGCCAATTAAGCCCCCCTCCCCTGCCTCTCCTTTCAAAGCCTTTGCCTTTGTGCTGCCGCAAAATGTGCAGTCCCTGAAGCGAGGGCTAAATGCTGGGGAGCAACAGAAAAGGAGGCGGCAGAAGAAAGGATGGTTATAGTTGTGAAGAGGGGGAGGCGAACATGAAGGGCCTTTGTTCATGCTTGCATCTGCTCCCTTTCCCTGGGGGGGGGCGACTAGAGAAGCAGCAGAGATAGTTGAGAAGGGGATGGTGAAAAAGAGAAGCAAGGCTGATTCCCAGTGCGCGCAGGATTTGGACGGAAAAAGGCACTACGTCTCCTGGCTCAGATTCCTGCCCAAGAGGATTTCCGCCCGCCCCGTATCGCCTTGGCGCACCAGTGTGTCGAGAATTATGGCCCCGGTCCAAGGCAGAGAGCTTTATTAGCATCTCGTCCAGAATACTCCAGTGTATGAGCTCTGGGAACGAAAAAATAACGATGAAATGGGAGGAAGGTTCCAGTTAAGATGTACCTCAGGTATGCCATAGAGAAGGAAAATAATTATAAAACGAACATTCTAAGACCTGGTTCCTCATAATTCCTTATACCTCTATAGCACTCCTGTCATACAAACGTGATCTAGGCATCCGACAGTGGGCCAAGGACAGGCTTTCACCTGCTGCAATCAACTCGGGCAAAAAGTAATCACCAAAGCAGCTTCCACATGGCGTATATATGCATGTTCCGCAGTGTTCTCGTCTCTCACACTCCACTCTCATCCCGCAGCAATCACTTAGAGCGTTCACCGCAAGCCGCCCGCGCCGCTAAAGAACGGCAGAGCAAAAGGAGGCGGAATGTGGCCCGAAAGGGGTCTACCTGAAAATTGGCCTGCACTTTTACAGCTCTCCCGTGAGCGATCTAGGGGGGGCGGGCAGAGCAGAAGTAGGAGGAGGGAGTGGAGTGATTGGAGGACGAAGGGGTGGGGGAAACTTTGGCCTGCCACAGACAGAGGGAGAAGGGCCCCGCTGGTGAAACAGTAGACGGGCGGGAAGGGCAGACCTCATCCTGTCTCGACCACCCTCTTACGCACACACGTGCAGAGACGGCTTCTGCATAGAATGAGGTTGGAGCCAAGCGCAGAGGCGCACAGACACATGACGGACTATATCATTGAAGCTCACTGCCAGGCATGGGGGAAGCTTCAAGCCAGGGGGAACGGCTGAAAGCTGTTAGTAGCGAACGGGGTTCGGGGTGACGCAAAGTTTCCGCGGCGGACAGCATCTATATTTTTTTTTTTTATCAACGCACACAAAAAAAAAATATAAAAAAAAAATAAATTTAAAAAAATAAAACAATAGGCTCTCTGCTCAGCAGGACATGTCTCTGACAGCCTGCTCACCTATCCACTCGTTCGCTGGCACACACTCCCACATACTCCCTTTGGAAAAGTTCCTCCCTGGAACGCGCCTCCCTCTTATCGGAGCAAAAGCTGACACCTCTCACGCTCGTCCTGGGAGTGACTCCTGGGCCAGTGTCCGGGCTAATCAGACACTGGCAAGGATGCCTTGATTTATGGCCCAGTGGATGTGTGTGGGGGAGGGAATGGTGGGAGGGGCTCCGGTGCAACAGGAACTCCGCTTCGCGCTAATGAACGGCGACAAATTGCATCTCCGCCTAGGCTGGGGCAGAGAGGACAGCTTTTTTGCCCCCCACAGCCCCAGGCTAGGCACGCCTCACTGCCTCACTGGGCAGAGAGGTGGAGAGGAGTGATTGTGCTCTGTGAAGCGGGTGCAGAGATGGAGAGCCAGAGATAGAGAGACAGAGTGCGGAAGACAGAGCGACCAGTGAACGAACAGTGACAGGGGCTGCGTGGGGGGCTTACCGCGCTTTTCAGCTGCAATCGGAGCATTCTATTGGCCTAATAGTGGAGTAGTAGGGCGGTCAAAATCTATTCATCCGAAAAATAATCATGCTAATCGAAATTGGGTATAAATTTGGACATTCAGTACTAAAATAGGGATGGGAAATAAGGACAGGCGAACTTTGGGATGAATTTGAGGAAGTGAGATTACAGCAGTGATGCGGCCGCCAATGTTGAAGCGTTTGTCGTTGGTGGAGTTTGGGTGGAGGCCGCCCTCGTGCTCCACCTCCTTGCCCCCTCGCCCTCCATCCAGGGACCCAGAGACCGAAGTTCGGAAGATCTGCCCCTCCGCCCTGTAATTCATTCCACCTCATTCTTACCACATCCCAATCCTAATTCTCATTCTGATTTAAAATTAAGATTTTATGAAAGATCAAAATTTTCCAAATTAAGATTTATGAAGAAATTCGCTTTTTGACAAAAGAAAGACAAAAGAGCTCAGGCCTATAAGAGCTTCGCCTAGCCAGTTTTAGGTGAGAAAAACTCGAGAAGAGAAAGGATCAAAGAAAGCAACCTCATGGAAAGGCGGCGATGGTGCTCGGCAGAGAATCGGCGCGCCGGGTCCAGTATCCGCCTGGTTGCCCCGCCCTCCAGCTGGTGACAGGACAGACTGTAAGAGGCCCACATCACCCACCAGCCAACAATATGCTCTCTCTCCCTTCCAACCCTCTTCTACAAGGCCTAGCTTCGATCTCCCCCCAGCCCCCATCTGAAAAGGCGGCAATTACCGGGCCAGCGAAGCGACCTCCAAACGACGAGCGCCTCTCAATTTCGCCTTCCCCGGCATAGCGGCCCTAGGCAGTTGAAGGAAGGAGGGAGGGAGGGCGATAGAGCTCCGTCAATTCGCACCTCTCACTTTGGTATGATTAGAAAACGCGGGCGCCCGAGGGAAAAGGGGCCCCCGGGGGCAGGGAGCATTCCCCCACCCACCCTCAATTGCCCTCCCCGCCCCGCCCTATGCATGGCTGGCCATTTTGAGGCGCGCCGAGTGATTGGGGCTGGCTAACCTGGCGGGCACCTCGGCGGCGGACGCAGGCTCCAGGAACCCGGCTGACTCTCGACCTGGAATTGAGCCAGGGCTTTGAGCGGAGGCAATGAGTTTTGCGATGCAAGGAAAGGAGGAGAGTGGAGCTGGGAAGCTTGGCTAGGGAGGAGAAATGAGGGCGCAGCAAGAAGCTGGCCAGAGAAGGTCGCTTATCTGCGGGCGCTTAGGCATATTCCATTGCTAGGCCTAGGGGGTGGGGGATGGAGGTGGTAGGAGGAGGGGAGGTGATGGATGAGGTGTGCCGGAATAGGGCAGTGAGGGATATAAAGCTGGAGAAGCAGGGCGCCCACTTCTCCATCTCTTTCCCCCTGGGCGAGGCTCAATCTGGGAAGAAGGTGGGGCGCTTCCATTCCTTCCTTTTAGGAGGCCTCCATTCCGCAGGCGGCCGGCCCTTAGGAGGGAGAGAGAGCGTTCATGCCGTAAATTCCCCCTGGGGCCCTTATGCGCCTCTCAGGACCAGACTGCTGCTAAGGAGCGGGCCTGGGTGCCCTGGGATTGACATGATTCACTGCCCCTGACTCAGCCTGCCCTGCTACTGCTTCGGCTTTTGCGGGTTCATGCTCAAAAAATATACATATTTTTAATGCTTTAGTTTTGAATTTATTTTTAGAATTTAGGGAAATCTGGCCAAAAGATGCATGCGACACATTCACTAGAATGTTTGTGCGAGTATCGATAGTAAAACTAAATCACAGTTTAATTTCAGGTTGTCTCAATGAAGCAAAATGAGTAATGAACGAATTAAGATTTTTCTAACGAAAGTGTTTTGGTGAGTTTTGCAGAAAACTGTTAAAATTTGAGAAATACTTTTTATACCAAAATGCTTAAAACGTAATGATTTGGCGGCTTATTAAATTAAACCCTATATTATGAACCCTTTATGTAAAATTAAAAAACATCTCTTATACAGACAGCAACAAACGTAATGTTTCGTTTTAAATGCCCATTCCACAAAAATTACCCGTCACTTTGCCTTTTTTCTATGCGGAAATGGAGAGAGCATTTGCAATGAAAAATGCGCCGTCCCATTCCAGCCTCATGGAGGTGAAAAAGCCCTTCATTCCCAGTAGATCAGCATGCTGCCGCCAGAACAATGCGACACTGGCATGCTTTAGCCCTTCAGGCTGCATTGGCATATCTACTCCATTCCCACTATAAGCTAGGGCAGAAAAAGCACAGTGACTGAAAAAACCCACCCTAAACTCCAAAAAGAACGCCTCAGCAAGCCAAACTCAAAAACAAAGAAAAATGCCAAAAATGAGGGAGTCCTCCTGCCGTACCGGTGTAGAAGGTGGAGGCGCGTCGTCTGGGCGGCAGACGGCTGGTGAGGGGAGAGCTGGCAGTTCGGTGGAAACTGGCCGGTGGTGGCGGCGGCGGTGGATAGGACGGCGGCGTCTCCAAAGCACCAGCCTCCATTGCCTCCTCCTCCGCCCCTAGCCCTGCCAATCCCTGCCTTCTACCCTTCTGCAAGGATGGGCTTTGTGGTAGTCTGCCAGGGGGCAGCTGTGAGAGGCCAGTTATGGGGGGCTGGGCTGGAGTATATATGAAGGTGAGAGTGGTGTATGAGACATGATGCCGGTGTGTGTTGGAAAAAAGGAGCCTGGCTGGAAGGGGGCATGATCGATAAGCACGGAAGTGGGGGCGGGTGTGCGTAAGTGAGAGAGGAGGCAAATGCGGCACTGGCTAAAGCCCCCCCGCCTGGCCCCCATGGACTCCTCTCTCTAGGCTGCCTTTTGACCGCTGATGATCTCCCTGCCTACCGACATCCTTTCCCTCTCCCGCAATCGAAAGCCCTCAAGGATCTGGCTGGAGGCATGTTCCAGAAACTGCGGTGCACTTGAGCAAAGGACAAGTCAAGGTCGTGTATTCGTGAGTGGGACCAGAAGGATCGCGTTTCCACAACTGGCCCACTCCCCCCCCCCCCCCGCAGGAAAAAAGGGGGGCTAAGAGACTTGGATGGGGCTGGTGCGAGGAGGTTTGGGGTTGTTCTGGTGGAGGGCAATCTGGTCCGGGGAGGCAGAAGCGTCGCTATCTCGCTTCGGCTCCCTTGATGGATAATAAAGCTAATCCCGGGCCCTCCCCGCCCCCCAGTGCTCTGGCCCTCTCCCCCCGCCTATTTGCCCCCTCTTCCCTGCTTCCGCTTGGAAGGAGCTGGGGAGCAGCTGTTTCATTGCCTGCACGCCAGGGCCCACTTGTCTCTATCGCTCGCCTCTGATGAGAAGAGCCGCCCTTAGGAAACTGCTCATTATACCTCCAATATATACGTCCACTAAATCAGCCACAGAAGTTCAAGGCAAAATTGCCAAGCCTAAAATAACACGACGGGCCAATTTGTTTGTCTACCATCATGGAGTGGGTTTGGGTAAACATCGTTAGAGTAAACTTCAATGCAGTAAATTTCGAAGGCTTTATGTAAATAACACATGAGGTAACACACACGAACTAAAAGATAGGTCTGAAGGGGCCTCATCAAGGCCGCCTTCTTCAAACTTTAGGAATTGTTTTGACTCGCTGCAACCTTTCGTCTATCAATCTTTCTTCCGTACACTTTCTGCAGAATAACTGAAGGGGCTAATGCTAATGAAGGAGTTTCTCAGAAGGTGTTTATGGAACCACTAGCATTTGTCATCAGCAATAGTTTACCCGAGCATAGCAGCCTAATTTTGGGCTCACCTATCAAGACCGTTATGTTTTCTAAAAGTTTCTTCTAACTAAATTTCTTTGTTAATAAATTTCTAAAAGGAAATGAAGGTTTGCTTGCACAAATTCAGCCTTGCTCGTAATAAAAGCTTTCAAACCGCTCAATTATGAGCGAAAAACATTGAACCACAAATGTTTTTAATTTTTTCAATTTTTCTAAAATTTGTAATTTTCATGAATTGTTTGCTAAAAATAGTGGTTTTTCAGTTGGAAGATTTTTGCTAAAGAGCCAAATAAAAACCTTCGAGGGAGAGCTCCGAGAGCGGAGGCAGCAGCCTAGTAGCCACCAGTCGACTGGGATAGGTCTGGAAATGTTCCCTCTTCTCTCAAATCAGGCAGGGCTGGGCAAACCGAGACCCCGGGCAGAGGCCCCTTGGCCGTTTCCGGGCTCGCGGAGAAGCTGACGGCGGCGTTCTCGGGCGAGCTGGGGCGATGGTCTTCTTCGGCGACCAACTGGAGAGCCTCCTCCTCCCCTTCCTCCACCAACACCCTTTCCCCGCCCGTGGCTGGCCTCCGGCCTCTGGCAATCCGTTAAGTTTTCACTTTATGCTTGGCACTTCATGGCTCAATTATTGGCACGGAAAAGAAACATAAGTGATGGCGTTTTGCAAGCTGCATTGGACCAAGTGGTTATTTCTAATCTGGGGACTAGTCGACGCTGTCCTATTTCGACAAACGCCAAAACTAGGCATCAATTTGTAAAAATTTCGAAAAAAATCATCTTTGGAGACGCGGTTGTATGAAATGGCAGAAGGGGGGGGGCCTGTAGAACATTTTAGCAGGGAAGAACAGGACTGGAGGCGCTGTGGAATGCGGAGAGTGGGGCATTAGCCAGTCGGGCAGAGAGGCTGTGTGGCGTTGGAATGAGGCACATGCATCTGTGAGTGGAAGCTGTCGGGTACCGAAAAAGAACAATCCTGATCATCTCCTTCTACTGCCCTCGGCTAGTCAATAATAAGCTTATAGCTTCTCCCTCCTTCACCGCTACGGAACAGCCATTGTCTAGGCTGCCTAGGCTGCTCTAAATGGCCTCAAATTGGTGCGTTTGAGGGTGTCTAGTTGCTTTTGAGGTTAGAGTTAGAGTAGGAGAAGTAGGAGGAGTAGAAGGAGTAGGAGGAGTAGAAGAACCGGAGCAGACGACGGCGGAAGGCGGTGGTGATGAGGCCGAGGGTGGAAAAGCTTTGGATGGGCAGGGTGGCGGGGCGCTCTTCACCCTCCTCGCCTCCTCCTGAATGGGTCCAATATCAGCTGAGAGCTGGTGGGGAGATTGATAGCTGACCGGGAAGCGAGGTTCGGGGCAGGACAGGGGTGAAGACGAGGAGCATGAAGGGGGTGGCGGCGCCGCGACGGCCTTGAATCGGCATCGCCTGCACAGACACTGCCACTGCATCTTCTGAAACGCAGTTTTTATCTATCACCCTACTAGGGGCCGGGGATGCACGGTTGACATGGTCATAGGGAGAGAGAAGCCAGTCCTATAGTTGGTCTTGTTTTCCCTATACTTTGTCATGCCCAACATAGGGTTACATGAGGCAGGCAATATTATGCTACTAGAACATTTTCTTTTCCTGCCATCTACTCGCAATCCGTATGTTTTGTGCAAGAATTAGTTCGACCGCGCACACCAAATAACCAATTAAACTTGAAAAGCATGATTTTTAGCAATTTTGCCAATGATAGATTTCTTTACTCATTAGTCCTGCATCATATTTTGAACACCATCTATGCTGCTAGTAGTTGCAACCATGGAGTTGTATTTGTTATTATTATCTCGATTTTGCAACTGTGCCGCTTTAAACCCTCCAAGTCAATGTACTGGTAGTAAAATCTGGCCAGTATTGGAATGCATAGAGTCACTATTCGATTTTCTAGTCTTCAAATAACAGTGCTGGCAAGTTGAGCCATGTGACTAGGTGAAATGAGCCTAGCCCTGCTCCTTGGGATAGAGCTGTAGGACGGTCTCTGTCTCGGCACCGGAGGCGATGGCGGCCGCCAGTTCCTTGCGCGAGGGCTCAGCGGTGGCGGGGCCGTAGAGGAACTCGACGAGGATGGACTGCTGCATGAGCTCGGCCCTGCTGAAGCGGAAGTAGGAGCAGAAGCCGTCCCCGCAGAACACAATCGTACCCCCGCCCACTTCGCCCAGCTTCGTGCCGATCAGAATGTTCCGGTCTGCAGTTTGATGTACAAATAGCAAATTCAAACAAAATGGGTCTGCAAATATCAGAGGTCTTCCATAATTGTGATTGCCCCTGAATGACCTCTAAGTCTTATTTTGTTACCGATCAGAATGTTCCGATCTGCAGACGTTTGATATACGAATAAGAAATTTGAACAAAATAAGGCTGCAAATCTCAGAGGTCTTCCATAATTCTGATCGCCCCTCAATGACTTCTAAGACTTGCAGCCTTATTTTGTTGCACATAGTTGAGAATTGGCGCACACTCTGCCAAAGACCAACTCTAGGCCAGAAAGAGGGTTGGAGGAAGGAAAGAAAGCTGGAATGAGGGCAGCTAACCTCGGAAGCGTTTGATGTACTGGTCGAGCAGGGACTCAGCAGAGGCAGCGGAGGCTAGGGAGCCTTTCCGCACCGGCATCACCCCCCGCCGCCCCCTACCACCGCCCTGCCAATTCAGCTCCCTCTCTGCTCCCTGGCCGCCTATAAACCCTCAACCCTCCTTCCACCAACCTCCTCCACCTCCTCCACCAGCCCCCATCACTCCGCATCCTCCAGGCCACTTCTCCGCTCACATTCTCGCATCGCCCTTTGGCTTCTCCTCTGCCCAGGCCTCAATCAACCCCGGCTGGGAGCAGCAAAAAGTTGCAGCCCTCCCCTGGCCTTATCAATTTTTGACGACTTCGCGAGCAGAGGGACAGGATGTGGCAGTTTGCGGGGGAGCATGTCTCCAAAAAAAGAGCACATTGCGAGCAGGGGACAGGCAAAAGGTGGGACTAGTGGCAGTGTGTGTGTGGGCAGCAGAAGGCGCCGGAGACAAGGATACACGCTTCAGGAGGCTTTGCTATCTCTCACTTTGCTATAAGGTCGGGGGGGGGGGGGGGCCAGAACAGCTCCACTTTGCCCTCTCACCGCTCTCTCTCTCTCTCCCTTCCTTTCCAGCACTAAAAGCGGCCTTCCCTACGCGTTGCGTCACAATAGCGGCCGGTTATTGATGGCCTCTTTGCACGGCAAAGCTCATCAGGTCATCCCTCCTCTCCTCCTTCTCCTCTGCTCCTCCTCTGCCCAGAGGGGGGCTTTCCGCTCCCTGAAAAGGAGAGGGGCCTCTCTGGAGCACCGAGGGGGTGAAAAAAAGGGGACAGGAAGACACGCGAGAGTGAGAGTACTCGCGTTCCCAGCCCTAGTTCGCCGCTTTGGGCCACTTGGGCAAGGGAGCATGGTGCAAAATGTGACGTCAATAGTCTGCTGCATGGGTGAGAGGGGGGCAAAGAGGCCATGTGAAAGCTCGGCTCCAAGCCCCATATATCCAGCCTGGGCCCCCTAATTGATCCTAGCAGCGTCTTGAAGCAGTTGAGGCTTCTTTGGGGAAGCGAGAGTGGCAAGCTCTCTCCCCCCCCCCTCCCCCCGCTCCCAGCCACCAGGCCCCCTTCCGCACAGCCCAGGGGAACTCTCTCAGAAGGCTCGGCCCCCCCCCCCCCCTGCCCCCGGTCTCCACTTTTCCGCTCCTGCTGCTGCGACACCAGAGTGAGTCTCATTTAGCCCAGCCTCTCTCTAACGAACTCAGCCCTCCCCTTTCCTCTCCCCCCTGCCACCAAAGCGCCCAAAATAACACCTCCATCTGACAAGGCTGGAGCGCAGACAGAGCAGGCACTCAGAAATCCGCCCCCCCCCCCCAGTCTGGTGCAGGTCAATTTCCAGAGCTGGAGGAAGGGAGTGGAGGGGGGAGGCGGCGGGAAAATGGCCTCTCTCTGGCAGCGTAAAAGGGGGCATCTCTGGCAAGGCGGGGCCGCCAACTGACCCGCCGCTTTCTCTTTCGCTTGTAGGGCCCTGGGCTTTTTCGGCTATCATGACGTCAAGGCCTCTCCTCCCCGCCGCCTTGGTAATATAGAGCCCCCTCGCTCGCCTTTCCTAGGCCCAGTACAGCTGGTGGAGGCTTGGAGGAAAGGGCGGTTTCGGGAGATGGGGGTTTTGAAAGTGCGCCCAGGGAAGGCTGTGCATTTGCGCGCGCAATGCAGCTGTGAGAGGGGCGGGGGAAGGAAGGAGAGGAGGAGGTAAGGAGTAAGGCATGAGCGGGGATGCGGAGGTGGCGGAGAGGATCAAAGAGCTGCTCTGGGGCCTGCTGAAGGCTCTGGGGCCCGGCGGGGATGGAAAGCCGCGACTAGCGCTGCACAGGTTCGCAGCAGCTGCTGGCTTTGTTGAGGAAAGTTGCTAATTTTGAGGCTTTTGGAAAGTTTTGGATTGTAGAAGCTAAAAGAGCTATGCGATGAATGTGAAAAAGGCTAGTGAAGCAAAGCAGAAGAACTAGGAAATTATTGATTCAGTTATTATGTACTTGTACGATTTAGGAGATTATTTTATAACCACTAAAAAAAGAACATTGAAGGAGTATGGTGTAGAGATTGATTAAAACTTCTAAGTCAACACTCAGGACTATCCAATAGATCATTCGACGTCATTCGTAAAAGAATTTATATCTAGAATAAAAACAACCTATCCAGAAATGCCGAGAAATGAAAAACAAGCAGAAAACATGCAAACGTAGAGTAAACGTTTTTTGCCGATTAAAGGTATTTGTCAGGGAGAGGGCGAATACTGTGGAGCTGGTTTCGAACAATTCACTGCTATTTGCACGTTTGATAGTTCTGCTGAATCAAATTCAGGTATATGCTTTAATGTGACCTCTCATCTCGCTGTCTACATTTATATCTCAATTCAGGAGCTGTTGGCTACAAATACAGTCGCCACAAAGCGGGAGCTTTACTATCGTGCCAAAGCCGCCTATGGATACAAACAGGTTCTATTCATCTTTTATTATTTTTCAAAACTAACTTTCAAGAAATTGAACCATATACGAATTCCATAAATTTGAGAGCTCACCATTCTGATCTTATTGCAGATAAATCAGCACAGGACAGTCTTGTTCACCACCCACTTTTACCGCGGCGGCCGAGGGCCGCTCCGCGGTCTATAGAGGTTACTAACTTTTGTCCTGATATGTATATATATATATATATATATCTGGAAATGCTGGCCCCGGGCGAATTCTCAATGGATCTTGACAAACTTTTTTTTTCCTGAAAGGTAATGCAATTTTAGGAAGATCTGGAGGGGTGGACCGGTTTCCGAGCATTTGAAACATTACTTTTTTGGGTAGAAAGGTTGAAAATTTGGGTATGCTGTAAAAGGGTCAATTCTCAACGGATCTTGACAAACTTTTTTTTTCCTGAAAGTTAATGCTATTTTAGGAATATCTGGAGAGGTGGAAGCGGTTTCCGAGAATTTGAAACATTACTTTTTTGGGTAGAAAGGTTTAAATTTGGGTATGCTGTAAAAGGGTCATTCTCAACGGATTGGGACAAACTTTTTTTTTCCTGAAAGGTAATGCAATTTTAGGAAGATCTGGAGGGGTGGAACCGGTTTCCGAGCATTTGAAACATTACTTTTTTGGGTAGAAAGGTTTAAAATTTGGGTATGCTGTAAAAGGGTCAATTCTCAACGGATTGGGACAAACTTTTTTTATAGAAATTATGGGATGGGACAAAACAGCATGGGACAAAACAAAAGATATTTCACAGCTGGTCCAGAAAGCTTCTTGGATGTTACTGAAGGCCAAAGCTCATACAAAGTGGACTATTTCAATCATTTCTTGTGTTATCATTGAAGGATTCGATGCTGCCTTTGCGCTGAAGGTGTTGGCCCTTACATCAGCTATGGCAATGGGTAAAACAAATTTATCAGGATAATATAAATTCTTTATTTCTCATTTCGTCCTCTGCTTCTGCTGGCGTGGTGGATGCTCTACAGGAACAGGTTTTGCCAATAGGAATGGGCCAACAACCACCCATGTACACTTGGCCCTTCCCTATACCTTCCCCCTTCCTATTCCTCTCCCTACTCTTCTACTTGGGTACCTATTTCCCCATGCTTGCCAAAAAAAACACACCCACTTTTTTGGCATGGGGGATCTAGTAACATAAGCCTTGTCCCTTCCCTTGACCAGATTATGTGGAGTACGGAGTCTAAAGGCTTTAGGAAGACAGCATGATGAAGCATTGCGCATTTTCTCTAGCATTGAGTTTACAGGGTAATTGCGATCGTGCCATCGGACGAGTAGTGCAGTTGCTGGGCGTAGCGCGGCCTCGTCTTCATATCCAGGCCACCGCCAAGGGCCTCTGGGCTGGGCCACTGGAATGGAGCCTCCCTGACGGCACCCGCCAATCTCCGCATCCATTCGTTGGCCTCCCTGTCCTTTTTCATATGTCTCTCCGGTTTCAGCTAGGAGCAAGGCCTCAGCACCAGCTTTTGGCTAAAGTTTGTTTTTCTAGTTCGCTATTCGACCTCTTCTTTGGGCTGGCCAAGCCATGCAAGTATAGTGCAGCACAAATAAAAGATGACATAACTTGAACGATGGTGGGGGCTTTTGCAGTCGAGTCAGATGGTGCCGGGGGACGTGGGAGCGTTGGGTAGGCTGAGCTCTCCGGCCAGCTTCATCCTCCTGGTGGAGAAGGACGCCGTCTTTCAAAGTCTCCTCGATGCCGGATTTCTCACCACATTCGCGCCTGCCCTTCTAGTTACGGTTACCGTCGCACCGTCACACCATTTTACCTTCGTACTCCTTTGCCTATTTATTGCCGACAAAATCCTAAAGTTCAATAGGTTGTCTCAAAGACATGCTGACGACAAAGAGGGAAGAATTGAAATCAAGGTACTATTAGTGAGACCTTCTAATATCGTGCAGCTACCTGAAGACTGACAGTCAACTGGGGTGCTGTCCTGTTCAGCAATCAAACAAGTTCTAGACACAGCCCACCAATGTAGGGTCGCTGTTGTTCATGGTTGACTGGAGAAAGAAAAGCGACAGACAGCAATCAAATGCAAGAAGGATGATTATGCAGGGCAAGGGCTATCCGGACGTGGCGACGCGAGCCTTCCTGGAAGCTTTGGTGCAAGAGTTGAGGCTGCCGGTGCTGGGTCTGGTGGACGCGGATGTGCACGGCCTTGAGATCTTCGCCACCTACAAATACGGACCACGCGTTATCTAGCAACTTCCCTCTCAGCCCCTTAAAGACCCAAAGGCGGGGTTGAGGATGGAGCAACGGACGGCTGCGATCATCGCCTGCCCAATCTCCGCCTGCTTGGACTGCGGATAAGCGAAAGCTCCCAGTTAGTGCCTCCTCAAACAGCCTCAAATACGCTAACTTGTTTGGAAAAATGCCTTTGCGTCTTTTTAATTTTATCTTTCGTTTATCGATGTCGCATTTTTTCCTAGGGTTATGAAAAGAATGATGTCAATTGATGTGGGGCTTCTGGTCCGTGACTGGCCAATGCTTCTTCATGGCAATGCCCGACAGACCGTAGATAGTGCATTATTCAGTGCCGCTTTAGTGCTCACACATGCCATAGTTCCTCAACTCAGACCATGGCAGTGGTGAACACCGAAGCTGGACAAACTGATAGGCTAGGTCGATTTCATGGGGCTCTGTCCAGGGGCCTGATGGCAATAAACGTCTTCAGTGCTTACTTATGCCATAGTGCCTGGCACTCACGTTACATTGTTCAGTCCCTCTTTAGTGCTCACACATGCCATAGTTCCTTAACTCCGACCATGGCAGTGGTGAACACCGAAGCTGGACAAACTGATAGGATGGGTCGGTTTCGTGAAACTCTTTCTGGTGGCCTGTTGGCAATAAACGTCTTCAGTGCTCACTTATGCCATAGTGCCTAGCACTCACTTTGGCAAACGTGAACACGGAAGACGAGTATTGCCATTTCCGATGTATGGATGGAGGGAGGGCTATGGAGGTAGTTTCGAGATGAGGTATTTATAGAATTGGGGCCTCTAAATGAGCTCTTTGGAAAGAAGAGGTTGCTGATGAAGTTGCTGCTGCAAAGGCTCCAGCTCTTGCCCTAAAAAGGCCCAGATGAATCTTGATAAGTACGCACACACAGCTGGAGTCACAGCATAAGCCGATTATGTTTGCCTAATCCGATTACAATTATCAATCGATCGATCTAATGAGTGCGCAACTTTTTCAGCTGATTCGGATTTTGCGCGCCAAATAAGGATAGCCCATTTAGGCTGCCCCTAAGCCGATCGCAGTACCTGGAGATGAAGGACGCGGAGTTTCGAAAGATTCAGAGCCTACGACGACGCCCAGAAATAGCCGCCGACCAGGAGCTAATGCTGGAGGCTAGGATTTTCCCTTTCCCTCCTTTCTTTCACCCAAAACTCCCCCTTCTTGACAGCTGAACAGCCTGAGCATCGGTGGCCTGAAGCTGGAAACGGAGGCTTTGGCGAGTCTGGCGCCCGATTTTCTCTGCGCCACCTATCTGCCTCAGCGAATCGACACTCTCCTGTCCGCCCAGCCCCCGGATGCCTCGCCTTCTGATCCTCAAGAGAGCAGCCAAGAGGTTTCTCTATCGTCTTTTCTAAATTTTCACGGCGATTTTAAGACTTGGGGCTCGTCGATATTACAATTTTACTACCCGCCAATCTTTTTCTAAAGTTGCAAAGAAATATGAAGATTTGTACGAAATTTTGGCTTTTTGTTGCTACATATACATGAAATTTTTGTGCGTCGAAATAGTGAAATTTTGTGCGTAGAAAAATGTAATAAGAAAATCGATAAAAGGATCAAAAGTTTGAAGATGAGGCATTGGGAGTCGGCGCCAGGGCGACTGCTGGAGACGCAAGAAGAAGAGGAGGATAGATTGTTCACTGTGTCGCAGGAGACTCTGGCTCAGTCTGCACCCGCTGCTCTTTGGTCTTCACAAAGCGAGGAGGATCTTTTCTCCTGACTCTCTCTTGCCTGCTTGCCTGCAGTCTTTCCCCTCTTCTGATTTCGCGGCAGCAGAGGCCAAAGTTTTGTGCCAATTCATTAGTTACTGGTGCTATTTCTGGAATTTCTTGTGGCACTATTGCAGAGCAAAAAAGCGTCGAAAGTAGCAACAGCAACCACAGCCCTGGCAAAATCGAAGCATAATGAGTGAAATCATTCCACGGGATGTTTCGATATTTTACTTATGCCCTTCAATTTATCTGGTCTTGCCAATTTTCTTCGCGTTTCTTGCCATTCTTGCCATTCTTAAATGTTCTGAAATATACTAGGCTCTCTAATATGAAAAGATTCTGCCACAACTGATTAAGGAGCAAAGGAAGAGACCCTACAAATGAAAAGATCAGAACTCATTAATTTCCCCATGCTATCGCTTTTCCCTTCCTTTCACGGCCGCATCATTAGCATCTGTTTGCTGATAGCGCAAGGGCAACGGCCAAGAGCGCTGGCCGATGGGGAATGGGGGGCGGAAGTGAAAGAGTGAGTGTGTGTGTCTGTGAGAGTGGGACGAAGTAGGTGGGGGAGGGAAGGGTGCGCCGTGAAGTGTGACTGCCGCTATCACTCCACTGCCGCCTATGCCATCAGCGCTGCCGTTTCCGCTGCCCCCTCCCCTCTCCAACAGTCTCACAAAGGCAATCGGCCATGCCTGGATTGACCGCCCTTTGAAAAATTTTCAAAATTATTTTTTTATTTTTTTCATTTAGATACCGTTGACTCTGATGAAAGAATGTTGTGTTTGCATGCTTGTATTGCGATGCGGCTGCTGTGCTTCCTGCTGATCGGACTGTCGGCAGCCAGCCAATTCGACGACGTGAGCCTGCCTTTGCTCAGATCACTTTCGAATCAAAACTATTCGGACAATCATTCCCACCAAAAATCTGGCCTTCAACTCTCGAGCTTCAGTTTAAAACATGTTCCTGCATTGAGGACGGCAGTCAGTCCTGGGCTGAGCTGGCCTCCTTGGCTCAGTCATCCGCCACCTTTTCATCCGACTCCGGTTCCTCCTTCATACTTCATACCCATCATACTTTCAAATAAGCCCAAACCCTCGAGAAATATTTCCACCCATTCCACAAACTGGGCAGCTCTTCTATGATGGCCATTTCAGAGATGGGCGCCCTTCGAGCCAAGGCCAACGAGGGCGTCCTCCCGCCCGGCAGCTTCGACCCTTTCAGTCTGCCCGGCGGTGCTTCTGCCTCCTCCTTTCTCTCTGGACGTTTTGCCCCCTTTTCATCTGATCTGCTACTCAATAGCTGAGATTCTGATTGCCAGCCTCCAGTAGACCTCAACTGGCCGGCAGTCAATCGTTCCCCAGCAGCCCTGCTTATCCGCCCTCCCTCGGGGCTGCGGCTGGCATGCCTGCCGCGCCTTTCGCATCTGCTCCAGGGTACTGGCCAATTATCGTAAAAACATAGGGACAGAAAGCCCAGAATTGGAAAAATATGCTCATCTGTTTGTTTGAAGCCATGTCAGATAAAGATGGAGGCCTTTGCAGAGGCATGGCTGGCGGAGGGATGGGCGGAGGAGGCGCCGGAGGCCTGGGAGGATTGGGCGGAGGAATGGGAGGTGGAGGAATGGGAGGTGGAGGAGGTGGGGGAGGGGATGGGCTGTGGGTGACGATGCAAGGGAAGGTGCAGTGGATGAGCTCGGCAGAGTACGCGGCCAGAAGAGCTGCCGCCGGAGCCATGCAGACGCCTTCCGCCTCCTCTGCATCCCCTGGTTGGCCTTCTTTGGCATCAGCTTTTGCATTCTAGGCTGACTCATTGTGGTTTCCAAATTGTAACCCTGTCACATTTCCCGTTCTCAAATTTTTAACAAAAAGTTTTTAAGCGAATCAAGTGTGACTGGACCATTATTGTATTTCCATAATCATGCAAGAAATGGCAATCATTTTGGAAACATTACCTGAAGGGGGTGATCAGAAGTAGTGCTATTTTCGCGATCTCCTAATTGGAGTCCAAGGAGAAAAGGAAAGGCTTAGGAGGCGCCGGCAGCCTGCCGTCCAGCGGTCTGCCGACCTTTGCGAGAGGCAACCGGGGCAGTAATGATCTTCTTGGCGCTCAGCTGGGCCAGATGTCCGGGGACCAGATGTCCATGGCCTCCATGACCGCTGCCAATCGTCCTCAGAGCAATCGTTGCTACCGCTACCGTCTTGGATGTATGAGCTGATAAGGCCGGTAATTTCAGCCTTTGCTTCGGCCATGGGGAAGCCGGAGGCGGCCAATTTCGGGTCTCTAACCGGCAGGGCTGGCTCCAGCGCCATGCACAGCAGTCGTTGGCCTTCTTCCTCTCCTTTCACCTTCCTTAAATAAGGACGAAACCTACCTCTACTCTACAGAGTAGCCTCCGGAGGAGAACCCTGACAAGGGGCCCTCCAACAGTCCTAGGACTTAAAATTCGCTAACACGATTAGCAGGCCTGGAACATTTAGCATCCTCACGAAGGCTCTGCTGCTCCTGCCACCCTTCCTCTACATAATAAAATTCCAGGCTCATGTTTCCGCTAACATGGACTCCTTTCAAACATGAAGAAATATTTTAATTGCAAGACAAAAAGATAATGCATCGATATCATATAATACAAAAATCGGAAGTACTCTGTATAGATCTAGATCTCGTGATCACTGCAGGACACAGGTCTAATGTAAATAATCATTGCTTAAAAGCCATCATGAGAGCCAAAAGCCAATATCTCAGAATCCTATTCCCGCTGGTATAGCTGCTGAACCTCTAAGCCAGTACAAAAGCTGTCTTGCAGCCTTTAGCGGAGCACCGGGCAGAGGAGGCAGTTTTGGCGGCAGTGCTCAGGGCGGCGGCGGGCAGGCCAACTTCGCCGCCTCCATGAACAAGGAGGCTCTCCTGGCCGCCATGGCCAACAGCCGCGAGTACCAGGCCATTCAGCGCCAGGCTGCTGCCCAGCAAGGCGCCGTTCGTAGAGCTCAGCAGGAGTCCCAGCGGAAGATGGAGGAGCTTCTGGGTGCGTTTACTCCGTATTTGGCCCAACACCGACGCCCCCCGCCCCGATTTTAGCAACCAACTCAATTTCGGCAACATTTTTGCGAAAATTGTCCATCAAAACTGCAATAGGATCACCAACTATCCAACTTTGCTCACAATGCAGTGACAGCTGGGGGGGGGGGTGGGCTGGGTAAAAGCATCCAACTGTGGGGTGGGTCGCTGTTAAAATGGGGACACGTATGGTCAGCTATGTGATCTCGTTCGTTTTTACGGGTGGAAAGAGAGGATTGCAGCTGCCAGCAGGAAGGAGCAGGCATCGTTGGACGCGATGCGAGCTCACGCGGCGGCACTCTTCAGACAGCAGGGCGGCGGAGATCTCAGTGCGGCCCTCGCCGCCCTAACGCCTCAGGAGCGGGCTGCCTTTGAGGTTTGGCCGCTGTCCTAGTGCTTCAGGCTTAGACTCAGCAGACCTCGCCCACTCTCTTTCATTTCAATGCATGAGTGTGCCAGTATTGATACAGTATCATCAATTTAATCAAATGTTTCGAATATAATTAGCGCTTCAGCTTCAATGCCCATCGTTGCACCTTTTATCTCCCCCAGTTCACCTCCAGCTTACCCCTAATAGACCTCTAATACCCCTCCATGCCTCCATGGTTGCATCTCTATTCCCCCCGAAACCAATTGAAAAGAAGGCTATTTTGAAGGCCAAATTCCCCGGCGCCACCGGCGGCGCAAACAGTCTGCCAGCCCAGCGCGCCCGCCGCCCTGCCAATCCGCAGGCCAATTCTCCGTCCACTCCTTCCTCAAACACCCTTCTCTGTCCAAGACCAAGTCTTTCTCTTGCTCCAGGCTCCAGCAGTCTTTCGGCTCCAACGCCGCCGGCGGCAGCAACAACCGCAACCCCTTCGCCCAGGCCAGCCTCGGCAACAGCCTCGGCATGGGCCAGATGGGCAACAACATGGCCATGGGCCAGATGGGAAACAGTATGGGCATGGGCCAGATGGGCAACAACCTGGGCCAGATGGCCAACAACCTTGGTGGACTCAACAATGCTGCCCTCAGCGCGGCCCTGGCCCAGAGACTGGGGGGATCGGCGCCGAACAAGGACCAGCTGGCGGCCACCATTGCTCGCCTCCTTTCCGGTGATTGAGGGAGAGAAGAGTGAGGAAGGGAGGTGGGCTGTGATTGCAGCGGACCGAAGCGGTGCCCTGAGCAAGCAGATTATCGCCAACCTACTGGCGGGGCGGGCTGGCGGCGATTCTGGTTTGCCTTGAAATGGACTGTCCTGTGGAAGCTTAGTGGCACTGGCAGCTTTTACTAATTGCTGCTTTCTTCAGAGTTTGAGAGTGCGTTAGTTTCGCTTTGAGCCGAAACGAGGCTTAGCGTTTTATCAGCTCCATTGCGGGACTGCTGATGTTTTAGGAAATTTCACGATAGCCGTGAAATCATGACGATTGCGATTTCTACTGACCATTGACGATTATATTTCCAACCCAACCCGAAATTACCACCTCTGGTTCATTTTCAGTTGCCTCACTTTAAATGTGCTCATTCTCCAAGGTATCAGAAAAAATACTGCCCGGAATGCTGATGTTTCTCGAAAACTCACGTTAGCCGTGAACTAATGACTTTTTCCAATAACTTTCTGTCATTCCGGCCAAAACCCTGATCTACCACCTCAGAGGCCAGCGAACTGCTGAGTCAGTTGGTGCTGGGTGGTCGCGGCGGCAGCTCTGCACCTAATGCAGCAGCCCAACAGCAACTCCTGGCCGCTCAGCAACAGCAGCAGCAGCTCCTCTCCGCTCAGGCCAGCCGGCCAGCCCAGCCAATCATTCCCACCAAGCCAGCCACTGCTCCCAGCGGAGGCCAGTGGCTGAGCGAGGCTGGGAAAGGCACATTCTTCCTGCCTGACGCACAGCGCATCGATCCGGCCAAGATCATGCCTGGCACTGGCCTGCCGGCAGACCTAGCACAGGTACAGCGTCTTGGCCTTCCTTACCCACTTTGATGGGAGAAATGCGGCTTGCCAAGCCCAATTACAATCCTATTTGGGCTAATCTCATAAGCTTCTGTCTTGCTTTGTAGACAGAAGCTCATGAGATTAGGCCAAATAAGGCTGTATTTGGGCTTTTACTTATTGCCCGCTTTGATGAGGGAAAGCCTGCCTGCCATCATCGGCACATTAGGAGGCCCTTGCCCAATCACTGCCGCATTTGGCTTAATCTCATCAGCTCCTGTCCAATCTAAGAAAGATGGATAAGAAAGAAAGGGCGAACTGTTCAGATTGGACAACGGCCGGGGTTCTGGGTGCGAGAGGGGGACATGATGGCCTTCTACGAGATTGAGTCCTTCGCTGCGAATGGACGCACTCCACCGCCAGATGAAGGTTTCCTACCTTACTCCTCTCCCATTGCTTAGCTCACTCCTGTTCAAGTGCTGCGAAGCATGGTGGACCCCCTGGCCTACTCCCCGTCGGAGCGACAGGCACTGGGGCTCGGCGCCGACTACTTCAGCGCTCAGTCACAGCAGACATTGGCTAGCCTCGCCTCCAAGTCACAAGGTTGGCCCCCTTTCATTCTCCCGCCTCTGCACTTTGCCACTTCTACACTAGCCACACATTGTCTTCTCAAACTTCCGAATTTGCTCAAAGGCTGCATTTTTATCAAACGAAACTTCCGAATTTGCTCAAGTTTGACCAGGCAGTCTTGGTAATCAATGCCAATAACTGTCCAACTCAGAAGTTTGTACCTGGAGACCCTGGCTACATCAACCTAGTAATCATCGCTAGTAATCATCGCTGGATACTGCTTAGGAACAGTTACTGTTCGGTTTCGGTTCGGTTTTCTCTTTCTCTAGGGTAACAGCTGGGCACATAGCAACACAAAAAACACGCTTGCGCCAAAAAACAGTAACATTAGAGAAAGGGTATTGCCACCCCGTAGGGTTTGGCAAGGCTTGCAAATCACAAATATCACCCAGAATATTTTGCTGAAACACATTGGCGGAATACAGAATTGAAATTTGTATTGTTGAAATTTGCACGTGAAAATCTTCACCACAACTGTCCTGAGCAAGGACACACTGCCAAAGCCGACTTGTCAAATTTCAGAGTTTGCTGAAAGTTCAGCAAACTCTAAAGTTTGACCAGGCAGTCTTGGCAGTCAATGCGCTCCTTTCTTGGCCCAAACCGATAAATAGGAGGGCAGGGCTTGCAGGAGCTGTGCAGACGGCGTTCATCCCAGTCAAGTGGCTGACGGCCGGAGGAGCAGACGATCTGGCGCCCGCGGGCAGCTGGTACTGGGCCAGTGGGGACGGGAAGCGAGGCAAGGCAAGACCAGCAATTGCTCCGACGGCTGGGGCAGTAGAGGTTCCTTTTGTCAGGGCACCTGGCGTAAGGAGGGGGCAGTGGTGCGCTGGGTGACGGAGGAGGGCGAAGCGCCGGCCATCGACAGCTCCGCCTTGGCCTCCGCGGATCCGCTCATCTCCGCCGCCCCTGTCACCGCCGGCTCCTGGCGAATCACCAGAGGCCAGGGACCATCCGGAGGTACACAACCCTCCTACTTTTACTCTTTGCAGGTGCTTAGGTGATTTGTAGCGTTTTTTGGAATAAAGTTTTTAATGAGAAAAAATAATGAGTCTAATTGCTATCGGTATAAAAATGTTTTTAAAATAGAAATTGTGTTTTTGGCAATTTTAGTTTGAATCACAATTTCTTTATGCATGGAAGTCCAAATGCTTGTAGCAACAGGTAATGTTGGACAGTTGCAGAGCAGAATCTGTGGATGTCTGACGGGAATCGCAAAATCTGGCTCACAAAAGGCTCCAACGGCATGCAAATATTCTACTGGTCGTAGTTTTGTTTGTATAGTTCTTTTGATATTGTGCAGTGATTCTCCAAGATTAATTAAAGACAAATATTTAGCCTTCGGCAGGAATGTCCGCAATGAAGCAGACCAAAATAAAATTGGGCATGCCAAACACAAAGCTGTTTAGCGATCCGCAAAATAAGCATGGCGCACAGGCTGAAAATATCACGTCAGCTCAACAGCAGCTGTTCACTGCTGCTGCTGAAACTGCGGGAGACGCAAGTCCACAGACTCTGGGCACACCACGTACTGCTGGGAGTCCAAGGATCCGCCTGTCATTACAGCCTCCATTTTTTCCACTGGTATCTCTCCAAGGGACTCGCAGGTTGGTCGGTTTTTGGAAATCTTCGAGGCCTCTGCTTCCTCCTGAGATTACTCTTCAACTTAATGTTTGATACTAAATTCACTTTTTTCAGAACAGAAAGTTGGCAAACTGAACTCACACAAGTTTAACTTGATAGGCAGTAATCCAAGTCGGTACAGCAAGAGCTTAACGGAACTCTTGCAAATGAAATATCAAATGGTTATTTGGAAATTTCGAAATAGCATGTTCCTCTCCTTCTCCTCCGTTTGCTACTCCTTTCTTCTCAGATGAAACTGAGAGATTTGAACCTAAGAAGAGTGGATAGACATGGAAACCTTGACTCGTTCGTTGTAGAGCCAGTTCCAGAAGCAGAGGAAGACAGCCAGGACGCTGAAGACGACGAAGAGGAAAAGCCAACGCTCATCTTTCAGCTTCTCTTTAATATTCCTTATTAGCCCATTTCCCGGAGTGCAAAAAAAATAAAAAAAATTAGTCTAAATTAGACATGTTTTATAAGAAAAATGCTATTCACTGGTGGTTAACTAACTGGCCAAAAACAATCCTATGGTTCAAAAAACACTTTGCCCGACTTTAATGACCATTTGTAAATGTCATTTGAGATGTAACTTTCTGGAACAAATCAAAACATAAGTAAAAAATAAATTCAAAAAAGAACCCAATGGTATCATCGGTCGTATTAGACCGACGGCACCGTAGTTAAGCAAGGAGAAGCAGATACTCCACATCGCCCACTTTTTCATCATCAATTCTCTTTCCTTGCTCTGGTTTGTGATTTACCGAGACTAAAAGTGAGGCTGTACTAGCAGTTTTCTTGCCCAAGAGCAAATGACCCAGCTATTTTATCACCTAGGCATTAGCAGATCGTTGCTATAGCAAGTATTGCTTTGTGGTCTTGAGCTGTAATTAAGCCCAAACCGGCAATCGGTCGTAAATTTTCTGCTTTTTTACCATCGATGACTGGTCTACTTTCCACTCTTCCAAACAAAACTAAAAGCACGATATTCCACAAATCGTTCCCTCTCAATCTGCACAGCCCACCCAATCTGCCTCATTACTTGTTCACACGGCCATCTTTCCAGAAAGTAGGCTGAAAGTTCCAAGAGTCAGCCCAGTGGGGGGCTTGGGAGGAGTTTTGTTGACCCAGTGGTCTGGGGAGCGTCTGGAAGGTATTGGGTACCTAGCCCACAGCACTCCTGCCTCAGCGCAATGCTGCTGCCTTTGGTAGCTGGCCTGGTCTACGCCTGCCTAGGCCAGGAGGACTGGAGAGCGGATGATTCGGGGGTGTTCGAGTTGACGGATGAAAATTTCAAAGCCTTCATCAACGCCTACCCGGTCTGCCTCGTCAACTTCTTCGCCCCCTGGTGCCGCCACTGCAAGGCCCTCGGCCCACAGTTCGACCGACTCCCTGCTCTTCTCAATAGTTGGACAATTTTGTAGCATTTTTATCAACTTGAAGCTTTTAAAAAAATTGCTTACAAATTATGTAATTTTTTTAAACAAAATACAAAAAATGATGATAATTAGATTTTTCTATTTTTTGGATAATGTCTAATCTCTTTAATCATTTTTTGTATGATGATAGTAATTTTTTTGAGTTATCGGCTCAATGCCAATAAAAGTCAGAAATCTAGCTCGAAAGCACCAGGACAAAACCAAAACACAGCCGTTCACTCGCAAATAAGACAGACAAGGTTTCAGGCTACGCTCCGTTCCCAATTCCCATTGGACGGCTGGACGTGACGACTTCCAAACGGACGGCGGTCGCCCAGAACATCAGCCTCTACCCCACTCTTATCCTCTACCGCCGGCCCCCAGAGCCCCCTCTGCCTCACGAGGCTGAAACTGCCGCCGATCGTAGCGCCTGGCAGCTCTACCGATGGATTCGGTTCCCAGCTCCAGCACACAGCACAAATATTGGCGCACTGCCTTTTGTTTACAGCCTCTTTGGGGTTCTCTGGTTTTTTTTCCACGGGGTTCCCAAGACACAGAGTGAAGGGGTTGTGGAGAAGACTCAGTGGAGGGCTTGGTGGGGACTAGAGTAGCTGGAGAGAGAGGGAAAGGCCTCTCTGTGCATAGGTATGTGCGCGGGAAGAGGGGTGACCTGTGTGTTGGCTGTGTGTGCCCTCCTCTCTCTCTCTCTCTGAACTGGCTATATACACTGTCGATGTATATACGCTGTGAGGGGGGCATCAGAGAGGCGGATGGGAAGGAGGCCTGGTAACAAGTTGCGGGAGGCGATGAAGAAAGGCTCTCTCCTCCCACCCGCCTATATGCGCCCCTTCTTCCGGCTTCCTCACCCTCTTGCGCCCGCTTTAGCGCACCGATTACGCACCCACTCATCCCACCGCTTTTTCTGCGCCCTTTCAGGGAGCAAACAAGATGCTTTGTCTTCCAGTCGAAAAATTTTTTGTCGAAGATAATAATAAAATAATATTCCACTTTCATTTCCAATCTGTTTTCTACAGATTAAAAAGGAACTATAATTGAGGTCGCAAACAGAGCCGGACTTTGACGCGGAGCGACGGGAGTGGGCGGAGATAGCGGAGGATTGGCTGGGCGGGGAGATGCTGGGGCTAGCCGTGGACTGGCAGACGGCCGTCTCCATCCTCTTCACCCTCCTGGTCGTCTATGGACTCGCCCGGCTCTGGTTCACTGCTCACAAACTCCAGACCCTTTCTTGAAAGCCTCGAAAAGAAGGGCACTGAAGCGACAGCATAGACTAGTGGGACAGCAAACAAGTTAGTGCGAGAAAATAACGTTCTAATTACGTTCTACTAATTTTTAAAGTCGAGAAAATTTCTAAATTTTAAAAAATGAGTGAAAAATCATTCAAAAAGTTGAGGTAAAGACGAATAGAAGCAGCTGGAAATGTAACAAATACGAAATTTTGAGCTTTGCTAAAAATAAACCACAAATTTCATGCCATTTTCAGCCAACATTTTATAAGTGGTTTGAATTTAGAAATATTTTTAATTTCAAATATTTTTCTTTTGTGAAAACTGAAAACTTTTTTCTGAGACGTTTGAACTACAGCAGAAAGGCTTTCGTTTCCTTGGTTTCAAAATTTCAATCTCGAAATTTGCTCCAGTCCATCTTTTCGAAAAAAAAAAACCCTGCTCCAAATTAAGGAGCTCAACTCCGGCGGATTTCACGCCGGCCGGCAGCGAAGCTGGGGAGGACTTCGAGAAGATGCCGCCCTCCTCCGACGAAGAGGACGAGGAGGAGTCCGCTGAGGAGGACGATGAGCTGAGTCAAGACTCTGCCTAAGTCTCCTCCTACCAACCAACCATCACTCCATCAACCAGCTGCCTTTCCCTCACCTCAGCTCCCTCTGTCTCTTTGCTCAGGCCTTGCTTTGTTCCTGCTTCCCTTCTGTACATTCACTACTTCTTTCTCTCTGATTCTTCTGTACTACAATTACAAAGATGCGAAACAGTACATGATCGTACACCTTTCTGCACTGCAACCTTTGGCCGAGTAAATTGGCCGCATAGACTCACGGGCAGACAGCAGCAAGACAGCAGAGATGAGCGCTGGGCAAACAGAGGAGGGACTGTTGCATGTTCCGGTGCACCGTGCACGCACAGACAGAGGGCAAGTAACCGGATTGCCCCGGCGGGTAGAAGGAGGAGGAATGGCGGGGGGGGGCAACAGGGGGCGGCGATTATCGGACATCAGAAGGCTCCCTGAAGACAGCCGAGGATGGGCAAAAGGTTTGTGCAACCAGTTGCAGGCGATGGACGGCTATCAGGCCTCGGCATCGCCTTTTTCCCCCTCTCCACAACCTCTACTTCGCATCGTTCCACCTCCCTGGCTTTGAGTAACGGCCACCCGCTACTCCAGTTCCCCCGCCCCTCCTGGTTCGATGTTAGAAAGTTTGGCGGATGGAGGATGGGGGGAGGAGGGGCGGATTGAAGGGACAGGTAAGTAGTTAGTTGGATAGGAACGGAGGTGAGAAGCTGGGCGCAGGGCGCAGTGAGCAATGGCCTGGGCGGGGGCG
This sequence comes from Ptycholaimellus sp. GST1_10, assembly GCA_030248095.1. Taxonomy (NCBI): domain Eukaryota; kingdom Metazoa; phylum Nematoda; class Chromadorea; order Chromadorida; family Chromadoridae; genus Ptycholaimellus; species Ptycholaimellus sp. GST1_10. The sequence continues at coordinate 149,584 of JASANA010010211.1, forward strand.
CTGTGATGGACAGCCTTTACGAGGGGAGCTATAATCGACTGATATCTCTCTCCATCACCTGTCCACACAGCCGGCTTACCTCACCGCGGGGCTCATGTCAGCCTATCCCCACATTCCTCCTACTCACTAACTCCGCTCCTCCAGCCTCTCCTCCGCCCTCCCTTGCTTTGCCTAATTGCATCAGACCGCTTGTCACGCTGCTTCTCTCTTTCACTGCACCGCTTAGCGCGGACAGGCGTTGCAATTCCGGCCTGCCTTCGCTGCTTTCGCTTTTTGGCCGGCTAATTTGATGGTGTCGCCACTCGGAAGGTTGTCGGCCGCCTCCACAGCTGTTGGCCGATCTTTTCATGGTCAGGGTCGGTTGGGAGAGCCTGGACAGTTGGCCACTGGTGGCTGGAAGCGATTGGAGGGCGACGGGAGGTGTGCCAGCGAGCAGTGTGGCCAATCCCCACTTATTCTTCCAGGGGCCCTCCCCCCTGAAAAGATGTGTATGGGGCGATCAGTGACTAAAGAGCTCAAGGGTCTGAAGGTTCGCCTGGAAAACCTATTGTTGGCACCCTCCCACCACCTGCTCCCCCCTTTCCATGTCCAATCGCCCACACCACCTCCCTCCCAGCCCCTATCATGCTCTGGCCCAAGGTTCCGGGACAAATGGCCGGCAACGACGGACGCCTCCCAATCACTCTGGGCCCCCTCCTCACCTGGCTCCTCGCTATGAGAGGTGTGCGTGTCTAGGGCATTCGTTTTTCCCCCACCGCCCATAACCACTTCATTTCCGCTCTCGCACCAATTGAGGCGCACTGGCAAAGTTGTCCTGTTTTTTGGCGGCCCATTGTCCAAGTTCATGGTGTTTCAATTTTACGGCAATGTTTCTGCGTTCTGGCTTGCGTGCCTAATCTGGTGAGTCATCCCATGCCCTCTCAGTGATTAAAAAGGCCCTCATTTTCTATGACATGGTTCCTTTCTGCCCTGCTTTTGCCCGCGTTCCTGGCGCAAAACCAGGGCAGAAGGGAACCTTCACCCCTTTTATCGTTAGCTGGAATCAGCTGGAATGCTGAGTGGGCTATCGGGGAAGTGTTTCCGGCGGTGATTGGAATCAGTCCCCAGGGGTGTCTCCAGTCTGTCCAGGTTGAGATTAACCCTGACATCTGGCTGGTGGGAAAGAAGTGGTCACCCATCTCATACTCGCATCCCCCCTCTACGCACGCCGCGACGATGACAGAGGTGCAACTCATTAATGCCTCTTTTATGCCCGCCCCTCCTCTCTCCTATCAGCGCACAGAGGCTAGGGATAGAGGCAATCCGGATTTCAGGGACACTTTCAAATCCATAGTGGCCGGCCCCCACTCCAGGAATGGCCGTGAAGTCGTTTACATCCCCCTTTTTCACCCTCCCCCCGTTCATTCATGCATCCTGTGGCACGTCAGTTCCTTTCTTTTTTTCTCTGCTCTTATGAATGAGAAGAAAAACCTATATTTCACCGTCTTCCGACTTGAGCTCAGTTTTCTTCCGCGGAATTTGACAGTTCAAGGCGAGAATGGAAGAAAATTGAGCTCAAGACGGAGCCCTGGGAAAGAGGCGGTGGTGATTGGCGGGCAGAGAGCAGATGCGATTAGTAAGCCTGCTGGTGGTGTGGCTGAATTGGGCCTGGGGGCAGCGGTGGGAGGTGCGGCGGAAAGCTGCCGAGGAGGCTGGACCCTTCGACCTGGCCTCCCTCCAGCTCAACGGCCTCATCCTCCCCGGCGTCGACAATCACATCGGCTGCTGTGTCTGGTTCGCTCCTGGCTCATTTGCCCAGTTTTCCTCTTTTTCCATTCCCAATCCCGATTTGGTAAACTTTTTCTGGCTATATTTTTGAGGTGGGATTAAAGTGAGACTAAGTCAACAAAACAAATCAGTGTCTGTTTGCTGCTCCTATTCTGTCCTGCTCCTACTGCTGCCAGCATTTCCTTTGGAGCAATCGGTCCTTTCCAACGAATAGCTCAGCCATTGGCCAGCTCCTGAACAAGTTGTCCGCCAAATTATGCGCGCAACACTAGGCCAAGGCTGTTTCTCTGAATCCCCCCTCCCCTTCCTTTCCCAGCAAAAGTCAAAAAGCCTCCCTCCTGTCCAGGCAACTGGAGTCCGCGGAGCAGCGGGATCAGTGCGAGTCGAACCCGTTCTTCATGAAGAGCGTCTGCCAGAAGACCTGCGGCGTCCTGGACTGCCCCTGTCCCTCTTCTCCTCCCTCCCTCCCAACACCCACCAACCTCAGCTTCAGTTGGATCAGACGTGGACTTCGACTTGGCCTGCCAGAGCGAGGCGGGCCTGAAGAGCTCGGCGGTGGCGGAGTGCCGGCGGGTCCAGGCTGCAGCAAGCAAGATCACCAGGGAGGAGGAGAGGAGCGTCGTGAAAACGGCTGTCAGAGGCGACGATTTCCCTACGCCAGGTTACCTGATTGGCTGCGGCTTGTTTTGCTGCTGCTTTGGTCACAGGCTAATTATTGGTTTAGAAGGTTCACTGACAGGCTGATCCTAAGTTGCTAGCCTATAAATGGCAGCCTACTTTTGCATGTTTACTTGAAGCTTTTAATCTTCCTCGTCTATAAACTAGGGAATGTCCCCATATGCCTCAGTTGAATCCTGTCCAAGCCTACTGGGGCCTGAAAACACCGCGGCACAAAACCCCTAGAGCTAGTTCAGTTTGGCCTATTTTCGACCTAAGACAGCTGGCCATTTTTTTCGTTTGCTTGCACGAGTAGCCTCAGGCGCTTGTTGTAGTGCCGGTGTACATCCAGACTCTACCTCCACCCACCACCACTACAGAGCCCACTACCACTACAGAGCCCAGCACCAGTGATGCTCCATATCATTCTGCACTCTACCATCCGCGTTGATCACATTCTCTAATCCTTGCCTCGGCAGGCACAGAGGCGAAGCCAGCTTACGGAGCTGAGGTGGCGCCAGCCCCACCACCCGACGACGGCAACGCTGATTTCGACTATCCTGCCTACGAGGTCTCCCACACCTAAGGGGCACCCAATGGGGGAAGGCTGTTGATGGTAGGGGATGAGGATTGGAGTAGGCGAAGGGGCTAGAATCTCAACAACGATTCTTTGCTAGCTAGAATCTCAACAAGAATCCCTTCTACCGATTGACCCACATTTATGATCAGCCATATACCAATTAAGCTGAAAATCTATGAGAGTAACTAAATAAGCAACTACAGTGGGTCTTGAAAGCAGAATGAAGTCTCGGATATGGGCTATGAGTGTGAAGAGAGAAAAATTGTAGGATACGGTGAATCCGTCCGGCGACAACCTCTACGTGTACGACGAGCAAGGGCTGGGCTTGGCCAGGCGGCGGAAAGTCGTCCGCCTCCGCAAATCACGTAACGGGACTTTCACCGAGGGACGACGGGATGGCCGCCTTCTCACCGTCGGTTTGCACTCCTACCCAGCCTACCTCCTTTCAATATAGCTTCCAATATAGTAAACTAGCTCACTTTCTGGTCAATTGAAGAATAATAATTTGGGCCCACTGGGCGCTTGACTGAAACATGTAGCAAGAAGATTGTAAGTGATTATATTTTCTGTAAACTTGTTCCTCATACGTGACTGAAACCAGGCCAAAGCGAGGGCGGGTCTATTCTTTCTCGTTTTCCTGGCACCCAATTTCTTTCAGACATAAGCTGATATAGGCTATGCCGAAACATTGCTAAATGTTTGGGTCAATTTGAGGCCGATGTCGAGCCAGGCAGGATCCGGACCCCAATTGTCGCTACATGTCGCGCCAGTTTCGCCAGCCCGGTGCCGGCTTCATCGATGGCGACGGCTTCCAGTGGACCTTTCCCAACGGCATCTGCCTGCACCCTGCCTTCCTTGAGGTTTTCTCCTTCCCCTCTCTCCCCATCCATCAAACTCTCGCAGCAATGAGAGAGGCCGAAAAAAAGAGGAGTGGGGAATTGGAGGTGTGCCCCTGCGCTTGCGCCTCGCAAATGCGGCGACGCATCAGGAAGGCTCGCCTGCGCTCCATCACCTCCATGAATTGACGAATCGTTGCGACGATTGAATGCCCGGTGTAAAAACTGTTTTTGCGGCAGAGCAGCTGAAGTTGCGATGTCTAGCTGCTCGGTGTTAAGGGCAGCAGTTTTGTGTATGGGCCAGTTTGCATTTTACTCCACCCACATTGCTCACGGAACTGTCCTTCTGCGCTGAGTTTAAGATGAGAGCTGTTCTTTCGGAATAATATTGTTTTTTGAGTACGTTCGCTAGCGTAAAGGAATATATGTTTGTGACATGGCTTTTTCAGTTGAATAAATATCATTGTGGATTTTACATGAAGGTATTTTTCGCTGCTAAAACGGTGAACAAACAGAAAGTAAATTTTCTTAAAAATTGTCACAGAATGAAGATTAGTTTAAATTTGATTTATGCAAAATAATGCTATTTCGTTTTTTGGGAACCTAAATGCTGGGTTACGACATAAATAGCTTACTTTTACCCAGTAAACATGGGCCAATTCAAATAAACTATACAATGTTGTTCGATTTTTAATACCATATATTCCAAATTTAGATTTGTTAAAATGTTAAAACATGTTCCACAAAAGTTTAGCTAAAGAACCAAAACTAAACTGAGGAGGAGCTAAACTTCGCTAACCTTCCCTATACCCAAAAATTACTTTGTCGTAATGGTAAAATATGCAAGATAATTTACAAGACATATAATACATCGCTTACATTACCAAAGCTCAAAGACTCCATTTTTAAAAAAAAGACATTGCATCAGCGGAGTCTGACCGGCATCCCCATTTGTAAAGCTTGCTCCGGAAAAAGCGGGAGTGCAAAAAGCAGTGCAGACGCCCGGGACAGCTTGTACTCGATGGAGCGGCGTTTGATGAATGGCAGCGTTTAGCAATCGGTACAATTACCCAAGCGCCCCTCTTCTTTTGCCCTCCACCTCCAACTGATGAGCCTCCTAGATCCTCTGCGCTTCCGCTCCAGATTGCCATCAAGGCTGCTTCTTGTCATTTTTGCACCCCCTGTGCCCTTTCAATCAGGCAGCAGTTGATGGGTGCACATGAAAGTCACAGTCTGTGAAGCACTGCCAGCACTGGAGCAGGACCGCAAATCGCTTTACGAGTCTGGGGCTCTTTCTTTTCCCCTCCCCCCTACCCCCTTGAACAAATGCACGCTTGCACAAGCACACTCGGCACGCGGCATCTTCATCTCTACCGCCCATCTATGCCCTGCTTTCAAAACCCCCTGTCCCCCTCTCCATCAACACCGCTCCCCTTCCACCTCTTCTTACCCTCCCCCCCCCCCCCCCCCCGAACTTCCAACCCCTCCACAAACTCGGCCCCTCCCATCCTTCACAGAGTCCCGGGTAGCTGGAGTGTGTGCAGGGGGGGATGGCCGGAAATGGGGGGAGGGGCGAAAGGGGGGACAAGCCCTTAAAAGGCAGCAGGGAAGTGCCGCAGAGTCAGTGAAGCCATGGCTCGACTCCTCCTCGCCTCCTGCCTCCTCGCCGTCGTAGGTGAGCGGCCTTTGCTTTCCTCTTCCTCCCCAAAACCTCCTCCTTGGCAGGCTACGCCCTGGCGGGCGGCTATGGCGCGGAGCCCACGGAGCCTCCGCCGCCGCCCACCCCGCCGCCCTACGACTCCCCCATGCCTGCCGCGGAGCCGCCCGCGCCTCCCGTCGATGAGCCCACCTACTACGACGAGCCTGAGCCTGAGCCAGAACCCGAGCCAACGCCAGAGCCCACCTACCCAGACGACTACATCTACCCCGAGGAGCCCATCCCCGAGCCAGAGCCTGAGCCCACCTACCCCGACGACTACGACCCCATCTACCCCGAGGAGCCGATCGCGGAGCCGGAGCCGGAGCCGGAGCCGGAAGAGGTGGTGGACGACATGATGCTGACGGAGGAGATCTCGTACATGGAGCCGGTGCCGGAGCCCCCCGCCCCCGAGCCCGTGCCCGAGCCCGACATGGGCGGCTACCGCAGGCGCGCCCGCCGCTTCCGCCGCCGCAAGGTCCGCCGCACCTTCGCCCTCAAGAAGGCCTCCGAGTCCGACATCCGCCTCCGCTTCTGTCAGTCTTTCCTCCTCTTCTTCTCCCTCCTCCTCCTCTTTTGCTTTCTTCTCCTCTCCCTCCTCCTCCTCCACCTGATCCCCAATCGTTTATTGGCAGGGAAGAACTGCCGCGATCATAACCAGCGCTGCGACTTCTGGGCCAACCTCACCCACGTCCGCCGCGGCGGCCGCGTTGTCCGCGTCGACGAGTGCCGCACCAACCCCGACATGCGCAAGATGACCGGTTAGGCCCCCCCCTTCAGTCCCACACTCTTCGCCCCCTTGAGTGGAGGCTGGCCAATTTGGTGAGCTGACACCTGAAAGGAATGAGCTAGAGGTCATGTTGCAGGCTGCCCACGTGCCTGCGATGTGTGCACGCCCAACAAGGTGGAGTGGAGCCTGCGCCGGCGAAACGCCCGCATCCTCCGCCGCCGCCGCCTGGCCAAGAAGAAGACCGTCTAAAAACCCTCATGCCCTCACCCTCCCTCATCCCAATCCGTTCACTGCCTCAGGTTTCCCCTTAGGCCCTGGCCCTTAGGCGTCGAGTCTAGTTCTGACTTGCTTCTCAACTCTTTCTCTCTCTCCTATGGGCCCAAAACGAAAAAAACAGATCTCCTCAAAACGCTCTTCACAAGCAGGAAACAGCAAAGCAAAATCAGGAACTGGCAGAAGATGGCCAAATGGGCTGAGCGAAGGCCAAAAAGCGGAAGGCGATTAGCGCAAAGGTGATTACTGTGGCTGCAAATCGGGTCAAGGCATCCATCAAGGGAAACTGGGGCACTCCTGCGTTTGGGGGTGGCGAATGGTGGAGCAGCGAACCTGGGAACTGCTTTTGCGCCCACTTATGCTCCGGCCACTTTTAGCAATTTCCAAACTGGGCACAGTCAAAAAAGGGCTTCTTCTGGAGCAGGTTCTTTGCAGCCTCACTCCTTGGCCGGGCGACGAAATGCTGGGGCATTGATGAACCTTTTTTTCGCCGGCAGCAAAAACGAGGACAAATGAGCCAACTCATCAAACTCGCCCTCCCTTTCGTTCGCCGCACTCACGGCTCTCCTCAAAAGTGCCCTCTTGAACCAGCACTCCTCCTGTGCAAGCACTTCCTCCCACTTGCCCTGCCACCAGTTCACTGTCCCAGTGTGTCAGCTGGACGCAATGCCGAGCTTGCTTCTGCTCTGGACAGCCTGCCTTGCATCAGGTTTTCTGCCCATTTACTTTCGGCTAGTGCAGTTGTTGTTGCAGGAAATTTCATTTTGGGTGATTTAGTTTCAGCTCTTGAACAGAATTTGATTTTTCACATTTTTAACAAATTTTCGACATAATTTTTTTTACGAATCATATAACTCAAAATATTATACTTTGCCAAATATCATACTATATTTCCAGCCCTAGCCTGGACGGAAGAAGCGTGGTCGGTGGATATTCCGGACCCGGATTCGCTGGGACGTTGGCTGCTTAGAAGGATAGGAAGCAAAGAGGGCAGGGTGGAGGAGTGCAGTGAAAGAGAAGGAGGAGACGTACTACTACGAGCCTGTTTCAGCGCCGCCGCCGCTGCCCTCTCCACCTCCGCCCTACGGCACTGCTACCATTCCTCCGCCCCCGCCACCACCGACCTATGAGCCTGAAGACGACGGCCTTATCAATGGCATGGAACTCACCGAGACCCTGTCCTACTCCGTGCCTAGCCCAGACGGAGGTCTTCTCTCTGCCGCATCCAACCGCATCCTTTTATTTCTGCCTCAAATTCGCACGGAGCTCTAAATTGGACGGAGAGTTGTGGAAACGCCCTTTTCCTGGCCTTAGGCTTAGGCCTAAAGTAGATATCGAAACTGGCCCGAAACTGACAGAGTTGGCGCTAAAGAAAGTGAGCGATGGATTGGCAGGCTACCAACGACGCCAGGTCAAGCATCGATTTGCTTTGAAGCAGCCAAACGAGGCGGATATTGGCCTGCTTTTCAGTGCCTTTTCTCTGTTCCATTCTGCTAGGCCTTATGCTTTCTTGGTTGAAGAGGCGAACTGTCGCGATCATCACCAGCTCTGCAGCTACTGGGCCAGCCTTCGCGCCGTTCGAAAGGTCTCCACCTAAAGGCTTTGTTTGACTGGACCTTAACCTTATTGAGAACATATCAAAAAGAAGTGCAACAAGCCTTGCAAATGAGCAAAAATACTTTTTGAGTGGTGTCTTGCAGTATGAATGGAAATGACGTATCTCCAAAGATGCGTCAATCCATCCATTTCAAAGCCTTGCTTTGATGGGCTAGTTTGCTGGTTCTGCCTGCAGAATGGAGCGCTGGAGCCGCTAGACGAGTGCAAGGGGAATGTTAGGATGCGAGCGGAGGATGGGTGCCCAAGGGCCTGCAACGTCTGCACGCCCAACCGCCTCGAATGGAAACTGCGACGCCGCAATGCCCAAATCCTGCGCCGTCGCCGAGCCAAGCTCTAGGCCTACACTCCCTGCTCTTCCTCTGCTCCCTCCTCCTCCTCCTTTTTTCCCTACTCCTCCTCTTCTTCTCCCACTTGTGATTAAATGCGACTGAATCAATCACATTCGCTTAGTTATAAAAACAATGAGCCAAATAAAACCTTTAGTGGCTACCTAAACTACGTTTGATTAGACAAGCAGCAGGTCAATCTGTTTATTTTATTTCGCTGCTAAATCTTTCGCATATTTTCAGGAAGGGTGGGAGCCACAGAAAGACCCCCCCGGGGGGACTCTGGGGGGTCCCCCTGGGGGGTCCTCTGAAAGTCTCCCCCAGGGGTCCCCCCGGGGGGACTCTGGAGGGTCCCCCCGGGTGGAGAGTGGTTGATGCCTTAATGCCTTAATGGTTGATGCCCAATTTTGATTAGGACAGCGCTCTGGTGACCGCGGGGGAGGGGGGGTGGTTTGATGATGATTGATTTCAAACAATTTTAACTCAAGATCTACTCAATATTTTCTCCGAGCACCAGTTTTGATGAATCTCCAACTACTTTCTTGGAGGAGTTGTTTGCTGCGATTTCTTTGAATACTGTCTTTGTGAACGTGTTATAACATAGGCATTACAACTATCCCAAAACATATGGTAGGGGATCCCACTGTCAGTGACGCCGCCACTGGTATTGATGCACACAACGGTAAACAACGCTATCACTGATAACATCAATTGCACCAGCATATCTCCAGAAAGGAAATGTTAAGGCATCAACCATCCTCCCCCCAGGGGGACCCTCCAGAGTCCCCCCCGGGGGGACCCCTGGGAGGGACTTTCTGAGGACCCCCCCAGGGGAACCCCCCAGAGTCCCCCCGGGGGGGTCTTTCTGTGGCTCCCACCCTGCCTCCATATTTTGGTAACTCTCGTTTCTGTTAGCCATTGGTTATAGTATTTTTCTCACTTACCGAACTTATTTCCAAAAAATATGCTAATCTGCGGCAAAGAACAATCAACGAGAATTTAAAAAGAGAATTGGGCTGGGAGGGAGCAATTGACCCAGGTGTAAGTTTTCGTGGTTTTCGTGGTAAAATGGGCAAGGCTTTTGTGCTTCACAGAAACGTCCAATCGTTCTGATTCCTTTTGCATAGGAAAGACCATCATCAAATTGACCAAAACTCGGGTGAAACTTCAAAAAATAGTAGAATTTAGCGAAACAAAATTGCTAGAAATCATTTGTCCGCAGAGTATGTGCGCGGGAACGAAGCACTGCCACCTCGAGGTTGTCATCCGCAGCGCCCGCCCCTTTCTCACCGGCAGACATTTGGCAGAGGTGGCCGCTCTGCTGCGCGACATTCTGCCGCCGCTGCTCAGTCTGAAGCAGGCTGGGCACATCGAGATCTGAAGCCGGTCAACCTGCTGGTCTTTCCTCGTTACGGCGCTGTGCCCAGGCTCCAGGTTTCCAGCCTCACCTCCCCATTCACCTCCCCTGGTGCCTTTTCTGCAGCTGGCAGATTTTGGCCTAGCGTCTGATCTCATAAGCAACCAGTGCTGCTTCAGTCCCTTCTATGCGCCGCCGGAAGTGCTGGGTACGGCTGCTCAGACTATTGTTGGCCTGTTCAGAGTGTTCTCGATTGCAGAGTGGTGTCGAGGACCAGCTGGCATAGACGGGGCCAAAGTGGATGCACTCAGTCTTGGCATCCTCCTCTATTTCATGTCTCAAGCCCTTTGCATTCCTCTGGGGGCCAGCAAATCATTTCCCCAATCCTTAGGCTTAGCGGAGGAGAAGATCCATTTGATGTTCCTGGTGTTGAGCCCGACTTCGCTGGCAGAGCCCATATTGTGCGGAGCTGCGACTTTGGCTTAGTGCTGGAGCAGCTGCCGTCTGAACCCGGTACATCACCTCTCACTCTCTCTCCTGGCCTAGTAAATTAGCGGCAAGGCACTCAGCTCGTTTCCTCATCCGCAAGCTCCTTTCTCCGGACAGCAGCCTTCGCGCTAGCTTTGAAGTGGTGAAGCCCCCTATGCTTCATCGGGATGAGAGGAAGTGGAACTCTCCGTGAGCAAACCACAAATCGATTCCACCCATTTCATTGAATGGGACTGAAATACACCACCACCACCACCAGCTTTGAAGACGTCATGAAATCCAAATTTTACCATCAATAGTATGCTCCAGTCCTTACACTTACACCATAGATAAAGGAGTTGCCAGCTCAGAACTTGTAAAATAGCCGCATCAGGGCCTCCACTTTTTATATGCTTGTCTTACCATCTATTATAATACATAATAAATTCATTTATCTATGCTTACACTCTTCCAAGTCAGGTAGGCTAGGCCAATTGTGGGTACAGCGCCAGTGTTTCAATTCCAGTTCGCTCGTTCATTCCGTATTTCACGGCACCTTTATTCGTTCATTTCAGGCGGCTGTCTTTTGCTTATCCAGTTGTCGATTTATCTGTGCACGGTCACGCCTCTTCCTCTGATTTTGGGGGCTATTGCCTACCTTCTTCAGTTGCTAAGCTCATGCACAAGCGATACCATATTGAATCTGCCCATACAAAACACTCTGCGATTTCATATGACAAAAATTTTGAAATGGTTGAAATTTATGGGTGTTTGTGGGAAAGTGTGGGCGGGGGAGGCAGTTCAGGGGGTGAGAGTGGATTTTGAGGATGAATCACGGTGCGGATTAGTTTAGTACAATTGTTAATTTAAAATTTCCAAAAGATAATTTTTTATAGATGTTAGACATAAAAATTTTAATCTCAATAAAGGAGCATGGGCGGCAAAAAGAAATACTGCGCAGAATTCAAAAGCTTTGACAACAACATCACCTTATGACGGGAAAAAATATTTAAAAATAGAAGCTGTATTTCACGTGAGAATAAATGGGTACCAGCCTGGTACAACTTAAGGGAAAAATTGCTTCATAATAACCGGTAGCAATATATTAATGGTTTAAAAAATGCTGAAAAGACAACTGCCAATGTGGCAATCATTACAGAACAAACGGCACAAAGAAACGGGCAATTAGAGGCGTCGGCGATTAGGCCAGCTCTTTACAGAGGCACGTTAGACAGCAGAAGACAGCGGAGGGGGGAGGCAAGGGCGGGCGCGGGACAAAGAAGCGCCACCACTCATCAAGCCCCCCTTTGGGCAGGCAACTGTGACTGAGTGCACTGGACACTCCAAGCTCCGCAATCACTCCCCAACACACACCTGCCCTCTTTGTCACCATGAATCTCTGTCGCCACCTCTTCCTTCTAGCCGCCGCCTTGCTCCTGGGTGCTGCTACCCTTTCCAGACCTTGTCTTCAATTTTATTCAATTTATTCCAACTCCAGTTCCGACTTCAGCGGGGATAGCGGCAGAATCGTCCCTGGATTTCGAGCCCGAAGCAGCCTGTTAGGAATAATTGATTGAAGGCAAGACATGAAAGCTTGAGCATGACTTGAACTGCAGTGAAAGAGCGCGAGGACAGCTACTACTACGGGGGCCTGGGGGGAGCGGCCGGCGGATCTGGCAACTGGGACATCTTTGACGAACTAGAGGCCACCACCTATGCACCGCTGCCGCCGGGACCCTACGACATTCCCACCACCACCACCATCCCCACCACACTGCCAACCACTGCCGCCCCCTACGGGGCTGATGAGGCGCCCGCCCCTCCGCCGCCACTTGAGGAGACGGAGGAAGAGGACAGCCTCATCGAGAACCTGGAGCTCACCGAAGAGATCGCCTACGAAGTACCCACTCCTGATGGAGGTACTTGCTTTGTTGCTTTATTCCATACAATGAAGGCACAGCCTAGTTTTGTAGGGTACAAGCTGCGACGAACGAAACGGCGCTTTGCCTTGAAGAAGCCTTCTGAGGCCGATCTACACCTCCGCTTGGGTTTCCGCCTTTTCCTGTCTGAGCTCATTTGGCAGAGCATTGCTTCTCTTCCGGACTCTACCTGAAAGGACTTTATCTGAACGAAAGGGCTTTCCATCCCGACAGGTGTAGGCAGAGCTGGTTTGAACTGCAGACAAGCAGTGCCGGGACCACCATCGCTACTGCAACTTCTGGGCCAATCTCCGGGCCGTTCGCAAGGTGTCCTCTTGGGCAGATATACGCTATTATGAGCCCAAACGGAGAATGAGTGGTTTGGAGGAGGGAGAGTTGACGCCGCTCAACGAGTGCCTCACCAACCCCCGGATGACGGCGGCGGACGGCTGTCCCAGGGCTTGCGACATCTGCACGCCCAACAAGGTGGAGTGGCGCCTGCGCCGGCAAAACGCCCGAGTCCTACGAACCAGACGCTCCAAGGTCTAGGCTGCGAATGAGACGCATGCTTTTATTTGATTTGCCCCCTCCTTGCATTTGCCCTGCACCAATCTCAATGTCTGTTGCCAATAGAGGTATGTTTTTATTTGATTTGCCCGTACAAATCTCTGTGAGAAAAAAAGAACGTTCAGTCTTTGCCCGTTTTCAATGCCAATACCATCCATTCAACAATTAGAACCATGGATATTCATTGCCTTGCAAAATACAAAGCTAAATCAGTCATGGGCTTCAAATGTTCAGCACGCATAGGCCCGCGGTTAGAAAATGCTCAAAACACCCAATATTCGACAACGAGCCAAAAATAGAAGACGTTGGCCTCAGATTAGAGTCAGATTTCACGGTGAAACTTGGCCATTGCTCTCATTTCTGGCTTTGGCCTTGGCTCGTTTGGCTTTGCAGGCGGGGACCTTCTGGTTGTAGAGGTTCGTGCACCAAATCAGAATCTCGAAGAAGGTGATCAGCTGAAATGAGTTGAGCTGAGGTTGAGCGGTTTTTTGAAAGTCATAAAAAATGTGCTAAATTTATAAAAACTAAATTTATAAATTTATAAATTCATAAAATCACGTTTCACTTAGAGGAATAAGTCACAAAGTTGGAGTAAACTATAACCGTTCCTCCAATGTAAAAACTGATGGTACCGCCTACATCAGACAACACTCGCCATGCATCGTAAGTTGGATTTTCTTCGTACTCTACCTGTAGGATTTTTTATAAACGAAATTGAGCAACCTAACCAAGTGATCAGCGATTGACAAGGCCTGATACTAATGCCATTCTATCGAAACGGTGAAACATTCAGCTACTGATTAAGAAACCTTCTGCAGGCTGTTGAGGTAAAGAGTGATGCCGATTCCGTTTTTCCTCAATTTCTCATCTCTATTTCTTTTCACAAAATTCCCCCAAAAGACGACAACCGAAAATAGGACTCCCCCGCCGTTACCTCCAGCAGAAACTCCTTCGCCCCCCTTTCCAGCTCACCCAGCAGATCCATGAAGCCGTCTTCCAGAAACTGCAAAATTCACCCAGAGCACTTTTGCAGCTCAAGAGGGTAAGGAAGAAATGGAACGGGATATTTGTCAGCGTCCTCGGTGAGGTGCTGGAGCCAAAGCTGGTAGGTTTGGTGGGCCTTATGAAAGTAGTCGGCCACTTCGGGGCCAAGACTCAGGCTAAGGTTCTGGACAAGTTGGTTGCCTGTCTTCTCCACCATCAGCTCGCCTTGCGCCAGCAGCTTCTTGTAGGTGCTCAGCATATTCGTCGCCATGCTCTCAAAGCCTGGGTTGTTGATTGTTGTCGGGCACCTTTTCATGGTGCGGCATTATGAGGTTTCAAAGAACTGCCCAGTGGAGCCAATCGTTCCAGTTTAGACAATCAGCTTATGATGGTGATTACTCGAATGCGGTCCTTGTAGTGGAGGAGGAAATGCTGGACCACCTCCGCCTCAGTCATCTTCTTCCTTTTGTCGCGCTCGGCTCGAAAGTCGCCGAACCAGAAGGCTTTCAGCTCCAGATCTGTAATCTTTTTTTATTCTACTTTTTACTTCATGAATTCGACTCACTGATGTGTCCACTGAGTTTCCCGTACAGCTTGGCGTAGTCTTGATGCTTCAAATGAAGGGGTTTGAAAACTTGCACCCCAATTTGCAAATGCGCTTCCTAACCTGCTTAGCTAGATCTACGATGTAAAATGCGAAGGTGGAGGCAGCAGTGAGACGGGCCAGCTCCTCTGGGCACAATGCCAGGGTGTCCTGGCGAATTCGCAGGCTGAGCAGCTTATTCCGGGCAATATTGTTCAGGTATACGTTTTCGTAGACTTTGCTGGTGTCATTGGCCAGGCAAGCTAAATAGGCTCTCAAAGTCTCCAGCAGAAGTCGGTCGTCTTGAGCAGAGGGCATCATCCCATCTTTTTCTGTCACATTTTTTGAAGGATCTCAAAAATATTGATTTTGCCAATTCACAATAGTATCAAGCAAAGCTGCAGAATTCTGAAAAAAAATTCAAGAATTGACCAGCCATTGAATGTCCAGATTTGTAGATGGACTCGTTGAGGGCCTGGGCCACGAGGTCCGGTCGAGTCCTGGTATCCTTGAAGGGCTCCAGAATGAAGTCTTCGTCAGACAGCTGCAGAAGAGAAATAAAAATGAGCAAATGAATGAATCAAATAAAATGTAAATAAACGAATATTACCCAAGTCCCGTACTCGGGACTGAAAGCGGCCAGAACGGTGACGAGGACGTAGCGGAAGAAGTTGGCCGTGATGGCACCACTCTTCATCTCTTGTCCCAGCTCGTCCGTTGATGTGGACAGCAACTTACCCAGCTCCTGTCAGTCCAGCTACTGCTCTATCTAGTCACTCACTTTTGCTCCGTAAAATATTCAAACACGAAAAAAAGTTTTTCAGTTATAATAATTTAAAAAATTACGGTTTTTTGTGACAAAACAGTTGTGCCAACCTCAACAGCGTAGTCTTCCGTGTCTACGCCGCCGGTGGAAAACTGGCGGCCGTGCATGGCGTTGGGAAGGCGCATGAAACGGTTGGCAAACTTCAGCATAAGCCTGGTCACCTAAAGAACAATGGTCTATTTCTGCCTTGTGCATCCTCTATAGAAGGACACCTTGCCGAACATGGGCACGTATTGAAAAGGCTTCTGCTCGATGCCCACCTCTTCGGCCAGTTTGTGCCGCGCATTCCGGGCTTTGAGCAATGAGCTTTCGATGTGCTCCTTCCAGGCCTTGGGCGCTATCTCCCTTCAATATCCATTTAACTCTTGATAAAAGGATAGGCTTACTCCAATCAGAACTATTGTTGGAGGTTCGAAATTACAAATCGAAATCTTAATTTAGCAATATTTCTCATCTAAACAAACAAAAGAAACAAAAATGTTGGCGCATCCGATAAACGTACTTCATTTATTATATAGATGCTAAAGCAGTGCTAAAAAAGATTGATTCAATCATGACTTCCAGATAAGAAAGACAAGTGAACTGAATGGTGGCAGATTCTAAGGGTGTGTAGTAGGCGTTGACTGGCTGAAAGCCTTTCTCGCAGCAAGCAGGCTTGCAAGAGTCGCTGTCCTGACGTGCTTCTCTGCTGCGTACGGCATCCAGACAGCGCACCTTGCCCAAACTTCCACACTCTGAAAGAGCAGCCAATGCTAATTCACTTTTCCATTTATCATCAATTAGTTGTGTCCACTTTATTATCCACTGTGTCCCTAAGTTGTAAATTATTAACCTGAACTAACAAAGCTCATATCAAACTGAAAAAATCTAAAAAATTAAATAATGCTGCTGCTGGCTGGCATTATTTGGCATGAATCCAAATAGATTGCAAGGTTATTTGGGGTGTATAAGCAACAAACTTCTCATATATCAAGTTTCCAGAATCAATAAGCAAAGTTTTCACCCTGCTCTGGCTTGCTCCACAAATGTAGGCACTGACAGCTGTCCAGGGCTGCATTCCGGAACCGCAGCGCCAAACACGTCTCCCGACTGTGCAACGGCGAAGCATCGCACACGCTTTCATCGTGCCTCAAACCCATCCTCTCCTCCTCTGACCTCTCCAATCACCCAATATCTCACAAAAAGGCACTACTCACTCGAACTCGAAATCCTCCAGCGCCAGAGTCAGTCGACTGCCCGGATGGACCTCCATCGGCTGGACTGGGTAGTCGGGAGTGTTCAGCGACACCTTTCAACCTTTTCCCTCCTCCCTGGCTCAAACAGAGCAGCAGCAGTGACCAATATCCCCTGCTCCGAAGGCCAAGGCTGCTCCGCGCTGAGGCTGGAGACCAGGACGTTCAGGGACTGCTCAATACCGGCTCTGTCTATCCGTCGCTCCCGCCCATCGAAGCGGAAGCAGCGGCCCATCTGCGTCTCTGTCGCCTTCCAGGCATTGCTGCAGTCCTCTCCAGCCTGACTGCACCTAGAGAAAACTTCGAAGTTCAATGCAAACATTGGGGACAGTTGCAAAATAGGTAGGAACTAGTACTATTGTACCAAGCTGACTAATGGCACTTTAGGTCACAATTGACTAGTGAGCCCCAAGTGCCCTGAAAATGTCCGGCTGGTGGAAAATGTTTCTCAGCCATTTTGGGTCAATGCTGGGAAGGCTTACATGACGATGAAGTCGGATACATCCAGGGAAGCGTTGGCGTACAGTTGGGTGTAGTCCAGGGCCCAGTCTGTAGGCAGGCTGTACAGTCGGTGCGATTGATTGGGGGACGGAGGGTTTTGGGGGATGGAAGACTAGCCTGTTGTTGAGCGGAGATGCAAGAGCAGCCAGTTGGGTGAGGCTGAAGTTGAATAAAGATTGATCCGCGAGCTTGGACAACCTTTGCGTAAAATTGGTGTATTTTTGGAATTTTAAGGCATTTGACCTGCCAACCATACCTCAGCTGAGTGTAGGGACAGAGAAGTAGCTGGGGTAGGGTAGTGTTTTTCTGTGGTTTGGTCACCTTCTCGACTAGCAGAGGATTGTCCTAAGCACAACAACGTTTTAAAGGTAAATTTAGAGGAATTAGAAAAAATGGCCTTGAATTCGTCGAGTATGCGAACCAGTTGAAACACCATCATTGTTGTAAAGCCCAGCATAAAGAGTATCCACGCCAACCTGCAATTAATTGTCCCATCACTCAGTTCGATTGTCTCTCAATTCTAAGAAATTCACAAACAATGAAAAGCTCCATTTTCACAAATAATAAAATTATTATAAAATGATAAAATACATAAAATGATTTTCAAAAAATGATTCACTCGAAATTTCAGAAATCATCTTCATTTTCATTGTCAGGCAGCAAAATCAGGGATTACCTGAACCAGCAGGGATAGCGGGAGTGTAGAAAGCGCACTCCCGACAAAGCACCATCATCGCAGAATTCATCAAACTTCCTGATGCCTTTCTTGATGGAATCTCAAGGCAGATGCGAGCTATTCAAAGACGTTTGAGGAAGACGGAACAAACTTTGTCTCTCTGGTGGCGCCCGCTTGGGCATCGTGAATCGGCCTGACCTGTTCTGGCAGAGCCGAACACCGGGCCCTTCGCTGCCGCCTGTATATGTCTTTTGGACCTACACCATCGCATCATTCCTTCAGTGCGGTGCCCGCAATTTTTCCGCTGTCATCAGCAAAGGCCGTGTTTTTGCCAGTTCAACGAGTCCTGACACTTCCTGGCAACATTGAGCGGCGAGAATAAATATTTAGCCAGCCAAATGGTTCATCGTCAATGGTTGATCTTAGCGTATTGGGAGTTGTGGGCCCAAGCAAAGTTATAGCTTAAATGTAAACACCAAACAAGTATGGCATGATTTCAAACTTTTTTTTATTTAATGAACACTGAAAACTAGTTGTAGAACATACTTACACCCCCTTAAAGGGTTAGGGTAAGGCGACTTGTCAGTATTTGGTTCGCTCAAAACCAAGTCTTAAAAAACATTGAGCATTTGCTCGAATAATCCTTCCAGCTGTAATAGAAGCAGTTTTTTGTTGTCCAAATTAAGTTGATTGAAATCAATTACGTTCGTAGGGCACTTTCGCAAAAACTTTTCCCAGCTGTGTCTGCTTCGTCTGTCTGCTTTTTTATAAATTTTCAGATCATGTTCATCGCTTATGCATTACATTCAATGGACACAAAAAGAGCAAAAAGAAAACCCCTTTGAGGGCGCAAGATTTATAATCTCTCGTATCAGCTGTTTCCCGCGGATTGTCCTAAGAAATACCCAAAACTAATTTCGGTCAGTTGCGACTGATTGGTTTGTCACTGATAAAAAAAGATAGCCAGGTGTGCTAGAAGCTTTCAGAGGAGAAGCTGTGGGAGACCTGCAAATTGCAAATCCTGCCTGCTTTTCTGTGCGCAAATTTCGGCCTCAGCTGAGGCGACTGGGAAGATTAGAAATCGCATTTTTAGACGCACACATAAGCCCAGGAAAAAAAAGATTACATCTAGAGTACATATCGAGTCATTCTGATGCAAAACCATAATCAATGCAAGCAATGCCCCAAAACTCTCAATTACAAAAGCAAAACCGTGAATAGAATGAGATTTCCATATCACAACGGGACCAGATCATGACTAATAAGTAGGTCATGGGGGTTTTTTAGAAGCAAACAAGCAAATAACGCATGTATGGGACAGGTTTAAGAGGCGTTTCGCGAGAAAGTGGCGAATGGCTAAAGGAAGGTGGCCCAAAAATTTTTTTGAACCCCCAATTTTATTGTATTTTCTGAAAAAGCATTTAATTTTGTCCTATGAGCCAAAATGAGAGCACCCAACTCGGTTTAGTTAGGCCACTATGGGTACAAATGTAAAGAGAGGTCAGCAAGAAAAGCAATTTATTAGTATTGAGGATGCTGCCCACAAAAATATTTTTTTCTCTACATATTTTCTTGCAACTACCATCTATTGCATATCAAATTGGAGCTTTTGAGCTGATAAATAGCGTGGTGTCATTTGTTTGGGCATTATTGCGAGTTTTTGTGTGAAAAAAAAGCTTCGGAATCATAAAGTATGTTTTTTTATTGGAGGGTTTTCAGCAAAAATCAAGAATATCTCGCTAGGACTTCATTTCCCTGCGCACGCGACACATATTTTCGGATTTGTCATGAAATTTTGACCTTAAAACATAAATAATATGCCCTGAGCGAGGTAAGCATCGAGAAATATTATGACTTTTTTCTCATACACTCCTTATATTGCCTATGTTATAACATAGGGCTCTAAAAATAGGTTGTAAAATTGTCACTAAAAAACTTCCCATTTCTCACACACTGACTCATGCTCAAATTCCTTTTCAGATAGATTGTTTCAAACATTTCTCCAGGTACTGGTGCCAAAAGATTAGGGATGTGTACTATATTGCCAACGAAAATGGCCAAAGTTTGATGACAGGTCCAAAATTCGCCTATGCTATAACATAGGCCAAAAATGACAAAAAAATTTTTGCTCTTAATTTTTCAATTTAACTGCTCAACTTCAATCCTCTGATCATTCCGCATCTAGAAATACCATTTTTATTATGGATATACTAAAATAATGCTCAGAAATGGAGTTTGCAATTGATGAAATTTAGACCTTATTTTTCGGTTTTTATGAATCATTTATTTTCTTTTTTTTATGATGAAACAATTCAAAAAATGGTATTTCTAGATGCGGAATGATCAGAGGATTGAAGTTGAGCAGTTAAATTGAAAAATTAAGAGCAAAAATTTTTTTGTCATTTATGGCCTATGTTATAGCATAGGCGAATTTTGGACCTGTCATCAAACTTTGGTCATTTTCGTTGGCAATATAGTACATATCCCTAATCTTTTGGCACCAGTACCTGGAGAAATGTTTGAAACAATCTATCTGAAAAGGAATTTGAGCATGAGTCAGTGTGTGAGAAATGGGAAGTTTTTTAGTGACAATTTTACAACCTATTTTTAGAGCCCTATGTTATAACATAGGCAATATAAGGAGTGTATGAGAAAAATATCATAATATTTCTCGATGCTCACCTCGCTCAGGGCATATTATTTATGTTTTAGGGTCAAAATTTCATGACAAATCCGAAAATGTGTGTCGCATGCGCAGGGAAATGAAGTCCTAGCGAGATATTCTTGATTTTTGCTGAAAAACAAAAGTCTCGGAAATTAGTTTGTTTTCAAACTTATGGCTGTTGCTCAAATGCAAAACCTTAATTTACCAATCTATGCCTACTAAAACGTTCATCTAATTATAAGCTTTCAGAATCTGTGCCTACTTGCATTGTTTTTTTTAATTTGGTGGAGAAAATGCTTAAAATAAAAGTTCATTTCACTAAATCGCAATTTTACAATTTACAAAATGTTAGGTTTGTTCAATGAAGCATTACGGCGTCAGTTTACAGCTTTGAGCTGTGATCTTTTGGAATCTTATATAAAAATGTCTGAGGAAAATTATCTTATACTCAGTTTATAGTCGTAAAAAAATTTTTGGGCCACGATTCTCAACCCTCTCGTGAAACTAGTCTTAAAGGGACCTCCTCGAGGGTGTTGCCGAACATGGAGGGGTGGAAGATCTGAATCCGGGCCTCCTCCACCTCCTCCAGCGTCGGTTTCCGCAGGCCCCGTTTGCTGCCGCCGCCTGCAGGTAGTCGGGTCAAATGGATAAATTTATTTTCGTTCAAATCACAAGAGCAGACGGAAGAAACTAAAATATTTTCACTTGAAAAATTTTGGTTGCCTGATTAAAATTTGTGCGGCATAAATTTCGGAGAAAATCGCGGAAAAAGTAAGCTTCAAATTTGGGCAGGGAATTTTTATTTCTTATCATTCATGTTATTATTGCTTCAAATTTTAGGTCTTGTTGAATAAAAAACGAATTTCGCAGGAAACACATTTGCTCTACCGCTTCAGAAACCTTACACCAGAAGAGAGTCAGAAAAAAGCAATGATAAGAAACTAAAGAAAAGAATCATTAGCGGTACATTTGATGAGCCTAAAGGGAGATGAAATGGACAGGACTGACCGGTGCCATTGGGCTGTGAGAGTTCGGCGAGGGCTCTCTCCAGCTTCTTGGCGCAGTGCCCGGCGTAGTGGCTCACGGGAACCTGACAAATCAACGCACCGCTCTTCTACTCAGTCGGCCAATGTTTCTTGCCGGTAATAGAGTGTGGTCAGCAATCACAGTGTATGTTCCCCTCATTCCTAACATGCGCTCCATTCCGAACTAGACAAGTAAAAAGTGCTTTAGACAAGGCTAAAACAAGAAATCCCAGAAGTCTCCTACACTTAAACC